>JABUQX010031528.1:12500-22500 GCA_015478945.1 Trachelipus rathkii | reverse complement strand
ACCCACTCTGTCCTCCTACCCATCCATCCCAGATCTATCGATCTATTATCTATTGAATTCATGTCACATTTCGAGTATTCATTTCGGCTAAACATAACATAAAAACAAAATCTTTATACAACTGATCAACTAATATATGCAAACGTAACAAAGTTTTTCACATTAATAAAGACTTACATAGCATCACTGAAATAGAACTGTGATATTATGGAAATATAATGCCACAACGACAAACCTGACACACCTTACGCACGAATAAAACTGTTAACATTAACAAAGTTTCCACACTTAACAACAGTAAAGTAACTAACATAGCTTACAAAAACGTAACCTATTCAAACTTTTTCAAGCATATCTCTAACATAACAATGTTACATTTATATTCAACTTCGTAATATTTAACAAAATTTATCACAACATTGCGGTTAATTATCATACTGATCAACGAATAGTACTCTAAATGTAATAAAGTTTCCACATCAATAAAGCTTAACATAGCATCATCTGAACTATGAGATATATGCCACAACGACCAAGACCTAACACACTTTACGCTACGAATAAACTGTTAACATTAACAAAGCTTCATACACATAACAACAGTAAAGTAACTAACATAGACATACAAAGACGTAACCTATTCACCCCTTGTCAAGCAATCTCTAAACATAACAATGTAATTTTTATTAAACATATATTTAACAAAAAATTTACGCACAACATTGGTTAATTACATACTGATCAACAATATACTCTAACTAATAAAGTTTCCACATTCAATTAAAGGCTCAAAACATAGCATTAACATGAACTAAGAAAATAATGTACAACGACAAACCTAACACAAATTAAGCACGAATAAGCTGTTAACATAACAAAGTTTCCGCCCACTAACACCAGTAAAGTAAACTAACATTCATGCAAAACGTAATAATATTCATACTTTGTTCAAGCTATTTCTAACATGATTAACGTTATTCTACATTGACACAGTAACATTTAGCCCAAAAAATGATCATAAAACCTTTTCCGCTGAGTTCTTTATATACTAAACAGCGAATATATGCTAACGTAACAAAGTTTTTTACATTAGCATAGTAATATTAACAGAAAAATTTATCATTAACCGTACCTTAATATCATAATCCCAAAAATAATTGCAAACATAACAAATTTTATCCAAACATAACATAAAATAACAAAGTTTTATCCAAATACAACATAAAAATAAGCTCTTTGATAAAATATCATAGTAAAGTGTAAAGGTTTATTGGATTTTAAGGCAGTAAATCAGTAAATCAGAAATCAAACCACCCGTCCTCCTCACCTACCCCTCCCTATCGCCACCCGCGTCCTATGACTTTGATCAATTGATCTTATTGATTCAGGTCACATACGAGTATCATTTCAGGGATAAACATAGTACAAAAATAAGTTCTTTATATTACTAACCAATGAAAATAGTGCTAAGCTAACACTGTTTCACATTAATAAGCTTAACATAGCATTTAGCCAGAACTAAGAATATAATGTACAATGACAAACGCTAACACACCTTATGAACGAATAAACTACTAAACATTAACAAAGTATCCATATTAAACAACAGTAAAGTACCTAGCACAGCGTACAAAACGTATAACCTATTCACACTTTTTTCCAGCATATCTCTCCAACACGCCAATGTTAATTTTACATTAACTAGTAACATTTATCGTCGCATTTCTAGTATCATTTCGGATAAACATAGCACAAAATGAGTCCCTTAATACTTAACCAGCGGAATAATACTCTAACGGTAATAAAGTTTCCACATCAATAGAAGCTAACATAGCATAACATGAACTAAGAAAAATAATGTACAACGACAAACCTAACACAACTTACGTACGAATAAACTGTTAACATTAAACAAAGTTCCACAAGCTGTAACACCAGTAAAGTAACTGACATTGCATACAAAACGAACCTATTCACACTTTTTCAAGCATATCTCGAACATATTAACGTTAATTTTACATTAGACACAGTAAATTTAACAGAAAATTTATCATAATCTGTCTAATAATCCATTACAGACCAACGGAATAACTGTTCAACATAACAAAGTTTTATCCAAACATAACATAAAAATACAGTTCTTTGATTAAAAATATTATTAGAAATGTGTAATAGTTTAACTGATTTTTAAAGCGGTAAATCCAGAAATCACGTAAATCAAACCATCACCCCTTCCCCAACCCCTCCCACCATGACCTTTTAATCTATTGATATCTATTGATTCATGTCATATTTCGAGTATCATTTCGGCTAAACATTTAACACAAAAATAAGTTCTTAATATTTACTAACCATCGAATATATGCTAAGCGTAACAAATTTTACATAATAAAGCACCAGCCAACAGTCCAAATAACAACATACAACATAAGATGAACTAAGAATATAATCTACAACGACAAACCTAACACACCATACGAACGAATAAACTACTAACATTAACAAACTTCCGCCACTTAACAACAGTAAAGTATGCCTAAACACTTCGTTCAAAAACGCAACCTATTCAACTTTTCAAGCATATCTCTGAACCATATCAATGTTAAATTTTACGAATTAACAGCGTGAATATTTAACAAAAATTAGCATAACCCTGTCTAATCATCATACTGACAACGGAAATATATAATGCTAACGTACCAAATTTTTTACATCAAACTTCGTAATATTTAACAAAAATCTCATAACCTCGTCTAAATATCATAACCCCAACGAATAATTGCAAACATAACAAAGTTTAACCAAACAAAACATAAAAAAATAACAAATAGTTCCGGACATAACATAAAAATAAGTTCTTTGAAATAAAATATCACAGTAAAGCTTAATAGTTTACTGATTTTTAAAGCAGACAGTAAATCAGTAAATCACTTAATCAAACACCATCCATCTACCAGTCCCTACCACCACGCCCACTATATTAGGGACCGACCGGGGCGGGAATTTTGCCGGGGCCGGGGCCGGGCCGGCGCCCTCTAATTGAGCCGGGGCCGGGGCCGGGGCCGGGCCGGGGCCGGGAGCCGGGGCCGGGGCCGGGGTTAGCTAAAATTAGAATTGCCTTAAGTCAAAAACACTCAAAGTCTTTAAACTTTAGGATGAAAATTAAATTATAATTTCATATTAATTTAATAATTTAATATTAAAAAAGGAATAGCAGTTTAATAATTTCAATTAAATAAATATTTTTGAAAGAAATTTTTAGAAAATAATTGATTTTCTAGAAGAATAAGTTGTATTAAATATATATATATATATATATTATATATATATATATATAATATATATATATCATATATAATATTATAATATATATATATATATATATATATATAATATATTATTTATTATTTTAATATTATACAAAACACTTTATTCCCGCTTAAGCGGGGTAGTGGTACGGGCAGCTTCCCTAATTCATATTTTCCTTCATCTCGCCCCCACCCACCTCCTCCATTCCATTCTATCTCTCGCCAACACCCTACCATCCTCCACCCTCATCCCTCTCTCTTCCAGCATTTCCTTTATTCCATCCATCCACCTTCTTCTTGGTCTCCCCCTTCCTCTCTTTCCTATCCCCTCCGCCTCCCAAACTCTCCTAACCACCCTCTGTTCCTCCATTCTCTCCAGATGTCCAAACCATCTTAACATTCCCTTCTCCGCTCTTCTCACCAAACCATTTTTCCAATCACATCTCTCTCTTATCACCCTATTCCTAATCCTCTCTCTTTTGCTAACCCCACATACCGCTCTCAACCCTTTCATCTCAAACACTTCCAGCTTCTTCTTGGACCTAGCATTCAACCCCCATGTTTCACACCCATATAGTACCGCTGGAACACAAATTTTTTCAAACATACTTATCTTAAGTTTATGTGATAAATCCCCCCTTTCCATAATTCCCTCAGACCACTCAATGCTCTCATTCCTTCTCCTACTCTGTGATCTATCTCTTCCTTCATCCCTCCTTCCTTACCCAAATCCATCCCTAAATATCTGAAAACCTTTACTTCTTCTAATACTACACCTCCTACTCTAATCTCTAACCCCATCCCCTCATCTGTTTCATCCTCCTCAAACACTAACACTTTACTCTTTCCTGGGTTTATCCTAAGACCCTTTTGTCCACACACCCTCTCAAACTCCTTCACCAAATACTACAGCCCTTCTGAATTCTTCGCCACTAAGGCAGTATCATTCGCAAATAGTATCATGTTCACTTCCCATCTATCACCCCTATCCATCAATTCCACCCCTCTCCCCTCCCTCATCATTCCTCTGCAGACACTCTCCATAAATAAATTGAAAAGCCACGGTGACATTACACATCCCTATCTTAACCCTCTCTTTACCCCAAACATCTCACTCTCCCCCCCTAATACTCTCACACACATTCTGCTATTCCTATAAAAGGCCCTAATACCTTTAACTAATTTACCCCCTACTCCAAATTCCTCCAGCACCTTCCATAATTCCCCCCTCTTCACTCTATCATATGCTTTCTCCAGATCAAGAAAACACCCGTACACTTTCCCTTTCCTTTCTATACCTTTCTCCACAAGCATCTTCATCGTGAATACTTGATCCACACACCCCCTTCCCACCCTAAATCCTCCTTGTTCTTCCCCCAATCTCTCCTCCGTTAAATCTCTCACCCTCTCAATTAGTATTCTCCCATACACTTTCCCTACTACACTCAAAAGACAAATACCTCTATAATTCCCACACTCCATCCTATCCCCTTTCCCTTTATACAGGGGAACCAAACAACCATCCTCCCAATCCTGTGGAACCTCTCCCCTCCTCCAACATAAATTATATAACCTATAAAGCCATTCCTCCACCCCTCTGCCTCCCATCTGTAACATTTCCATACTCACACCATCTAGACCTGTGGACTTTCCTTTTTTTCCTTTAGTTAACGCCCTAATAATTTCTCATTTGTATTTCCAAATCCCCTTCCTGCCCCACTTCCCCCCCCACCCTCACCTCTTGTAAATCATCCTCATCTCTCCCACCCATTTCATTCAATAATCCTCTAAAATATTCCCCCCATCTTTTCCTCACCCTATCCTCCCCTCCTATCCATTCCCCTTCCTCTCCCTTAACCCTCTCCCCTAACCCCTCCATCTTCTTCCTTTTTTTATTTACTTCTTTCCAAAATATCTTGCTCCCCGTTTCAAAATTTTCTGTCACTTTTCTACACCATTCATTATTTGCATTTCTCTTCGCCCTCTCCACCGCCCTCTTTGCTTGCCACTCTAACCCTTCTATATTCCTCCCAGCTTTCCCTTCTCCTATTCCCCAACCATTTCACATAAACCTCTTTTTTCTTTTTCACCAACTCTTTCACCTCCTCACTCCACCATTCACTTCCTTTCCTTCTACTTGCTCCCACCCTTTTTACTCCACATATCCTTCTGGCCTCTTCACAAATTGTCTCTTTAAATCTCATCCACTCCTCCTCCACTTCCCTAATTTCCGTCCCTCTCACGTCCCTCCACTTATCCTCCATACCCCTCATAAACTCCCTCCTACACATTGCCTCATCTAATTTTTCCACCTTTATGACTTCTATTCTCCTCTTATTTTCTCTTTCCCTAACCGTTACCTCTCCCCCTACCCTTAATCTAGCAACCACCAAATAGTGATCAGATAACCCCCTACCTGCCCCTCTGAATACATTTACATCTAGTAATCTGCCCCTATCCTTTCTATTTATACACACATAATCCAATATCGCCCTCCCCCCCGTTATCTCACTCTTCCATGTATACTTATGATTTTCACTTTTCTTGAACCAAGTATTCCCCAATTATCATTCTTCTATCAACACACAATTCTAACAGACTTTCTCCATTATCATTCCTTTCCCCTACCCCAAATGGACCTATAATTCTCCCCATCTCCTCTCTTCCCACTCCTGCATTCAAATCTCCTAATAAACAAATTTTATCATTTACCCCGAAACTTTCCCAACATTCATTCAACTCACTCCAAAATCTTTCTCTCTCCTCCTCCCTCGCTCCATTTACTGGTGCATACGCGCATATAAAAACCCACATTTCCCCCCAAATTTCACTTTAACCCACATTATTCTCGAACTCACCTATTTGCACATTTTTACCTTACCCCACAACTCTTTTCTCATAACTATTCCTACCCCTTCCCTCGCCCTCACTCTCTCGTTCACCCCCGAAATCATACCCTTAAATTTTCCAAAGTCCATCTCCTTCTATCCTTTCAGCTTTGTTTCTGTCAACCCTAGCATATCCAACCTTTTTTCTTCGAACATTAAGCCCACTTCTTCCCTTTTCAAATCCTCATTTATCCCTCTCACATTCATACAACCCACTCGAATCTAATCTCTTTTACCCATCCTAGCTCTTTACTCCCCCTTACTCCCTTTTATCCTGACCCTCTTATTCACCACTCTACTTTCCACTATTCCCACACTTGATTCGGCTGCACGTTTACCGGGATCCCACAACCTGAGGCACTTCCCAATACCTCAAGCTCCAAACCCCGCTCAAACAACCACACCCTAAAAAAATCCTAAATCTATATTCTAAAACTAATTCACAATTTATAGATAAAACTTAAATTAACACTTATGTTGTTTACGAAATTAATACTTTGATGTATATTCTTCCTACTATTGAAGACACTCCTCTTCTTCTCAGCTTTCGAATCTATTCCTATAGGAAAAATCAGAAGGATCATATATATATATATATATATATATATATATATATATATATATATATATATATATATATATATATATATATATATATATATATAATATATATATATATAATATATATAAATATATATATATATATATATAGTCCAACCTTTCCGAAAAAAGGAAGGAAGCCGCTCTGATCTTTCTAACTATCGCCCTATAGCTCTCACTTATATTCTATCTAAGATCTTTAAACCCTACTCAACCTCATCTTAGATCATCTGGAGTCTCATTCACTTCTTTCCGATCGCCAGTTACGGCTTCGGCGCTCGAGGTTCTCTGGCGATATACTTTCCGTATCTAAACTGATTTTATGTTTTCCGCCCTGCAGCGAACTACGGGGAGACTTGCGTGGTGGCGCTTGACATATCCAAGGCATTTGACCGGGTATATGGCAAGCGTCACTGCTCTCCAAGCTCCCCTCCTTGGGTTTCCTCCTTCTCTTTTCTTACTTATGGCTAGTTTTCTTTCAAATCGCCCAATATCGGGCTGTTGTTGGTGGGGCGACTTCTTCTTTTTCTGTCAATAGTAGGTGTGCCTCAGGTTCTGTCTTTATCTCCTACTATTATTCCTGTTACTTTTCTATAATGATCTTCTCACCATGCCACATCTAACCTATCCACTCGTGATGCCATGACCACCCTTCATCTTCAACTCATTTTCATTCTGCCTCCATCTTTGACTTCTAAATTGCCTCCTCGTCTTTTAATCTTCCGATTCTATTCTCGCTGACCTGGATAAAATTTCCGGGTGGGGTCGTTTGCTCAACTCTTGTGAAATTCAAATTCCTTAAAACCCCAACTGTCTACAAATCTTCCTCATAAGACAACCTAACTTTACCTATCACTTTCGACGTTCTCTCAGTCTCTCCTGTTGACAAATAATAAACATCCTTGGCTTTAAATAACCAAAAAAACTGTCTTGGCAAACCGCACATCACAAACGTTGCGAGGGCGGCCTCTAAGAAACTGGGAGTTCTGTTAGGCTGCGAGACTTTTTTTTCCTACTTCTCAGTTGCTCCAGCTATACAGGGGCCTCATCCGCCTTGTAGGTAAAATTGCTCTCATATCTGGCGGGGCTTTGGTCTCACCCGAGTCTTTTGGATAGGATCGAGTCAAAGGCCAAAAGGCTTATAAACCGTTCTGCACTTTCCAGTTCATTGACCCTCTATCTTTGCGAAAGCGCGATGTTGGTGCTTTATCTCTTTCTATAGGTAACCGCAGCGCAGGTGGCTCGAGGGAACTATCAGGCGACCACCACCTTACACCGCCCTCGTAGCCACAAGGGTGTGCTTTGTCGGGGCATGAGTTTTGTGTTGATATTAATAATTCCAGGCTTGTTCGTTGCGGTGCTTCCTTCTTTCCTGACACCTCTGTTCTGTGGAATTCTCTTCCATCTTCCTGTGTTTCCTGGCCACTTGAAGTTTAATCTCTGCTGACTTTAAAGGCTTGCCTCTTTGCTCGACCCATTGCATAGTTTGCATATAGTGAAAAATACCTGATTGTGCAACACCCCCTCCTGAATAGGGCTTCTGCCCGTGAGTGGTGGTGACAACTGTAAATATATATATATATATATATATAATATATAATTCAATTAAATATAATATTTAAAAATATATATAATATATATATATATATAGTATATATATATATATATAAATAATATATATATATATATATAATAAGTATATATATTATATATAATATTAATATAATATATATATATTATATATATATATATATATATATAATATATATATATATATATATATAATATATATATTATATATATATATATATATAATATATATAATGTCAAATAAGATAAACTTATCTCGCTAAAGAAATTTCGGAAAATATTTTATTTTCTTGAAGATATTTACTTTAAATAAATAAATACATTAATATTTTAACAATTATATTTATTTCCTTTTCCGAATTCGTTTGATATATCAAATTTCGAATATTTTTATGTTAAAAACTCTGAAAAATTATAATTTGGGCTCAATTTTAATTTGAAATCATAGTAAATACCAAAAAAAAATTTGATTATATTTAGGTATGTTTATATATTTTTCATCAATTTATAACAAAGGAGAATGGAATTAAAATATATTTTTTTATTTTGTTTGATTTTTGAATACCTCTATTATTAGTGCTTAAACTTATAGTTAACCCCGGCCGAAAACCCCGGTTTTTCCTGATTTTTGCCGGGGCGGGGCCGTTGGCCGGGGTCGCTAAAAATGGCCGGTGTTGGCCGGGGCCGGGGCCGGGGCCGGGGCCCCGGTCGATTCCTACCTATGATCAATTGAACTATTGATTCAAGTCATATTTCGACTATCATTTTGGATAAACATAACATAAAAATAAGATTCTTTATATTACCGACCTACGAATATATGCTTACGCAACAAAGTTTTAACATCAATGAAAGCTAACATATCATAACCTGAACTAAGAATATAATGTACAAATGCAAACCTAACATACCTCGCGTATGAATAATCCGCTAACATCTTGAAAATTCTCTACTTATCAAAGGTAAAGTAGCTAACAGGTCATACAATACTCGATATGTTCCCACTTTTCCCGCATATTGGCAACAGGTAAACCCATATTATCTAACAAAAGCCCTTAACAAAGTGACCAATCTATCAAAAATACCAGCATCTTGAACTATGAATTGACACTATTCTTAACGTCAAAAAGTGTCACTCGTTTCGAGTATAACATCATATTGAACTATGAATAAACTAGACATAGCATAAATTCTCGGCAAGACCTATCATTTACCAGACAAAAACTTAACCATAGGACTCACGTTTCTAACCACATCATCGTCAGTTAACACAATAATATCTTACAAAACTCATCATTTCTCTAACAAATCAGTGTTAATTTCACACTGTCATCGTAATATTTAACATAACGCACCTAACTTAAGAATAAACAGTTTTCATTAACCAAGAGTATGTAAAGCAACAACACATCACCTCCCGAGAGAAAACCCAAGGGATGCGCCCCTTAAATGGTGTGAATCCTGAGATGGGGGATCACCCCGAAGGGGTGTAAGCGGCATTTTACCCCTCCGAAAGCGGTATATATATATATAATATATATATAATATATACTAATATATATAAATATATATAAATATATATATATATATTATATTATATATATATATATATAA
>JABUQX010031528.1:0-7500 GCA_015478945.1 Trachelipus rathkii | reverse complement strand
AGATAATAAATCAGAGAGTGTTGCGCGGACTTAAGGCAAGTTAGGCGTTGGCCATACTCTGCCTACCCCCAAAAAGCCGCCACTGATACTATATAATATATATATATAATATATATCATACTAATATATATATAATATATAATATATTATAATATATATAATATAAATATATAATATAAAGCGTTGGGTTCAAGTACAAGTAACTTGTACTTGTACTTCGTACTTAAGTAACATTTTTTTGGAGTACTGTACTCTATACTTGTACTTGCAGTTTATAAAACCCCTGTACTTGTACTTTGTACTTGTTACTCTGAGCTTTTTATCTTGGTACATTGTGCTTGCGTACTTTGCAAGTACTTTGGCAATTTTAATCTTGCAATGATTTTTGAAAACTTCTTTTTATCATTTTCCTACGTATTAGAAATTATTATTTTATTATAAATGTAAATAAGTATGTCATCTATATATATATATTTACTAAGATATATATTTATATATAAGAATAGTATCATAATATTTATAGTATTAAGTTATTACCCATAGGCTAACTTTTGGAATACTATATATATATATATAATACGAATTATATATATATATATATATGTACTTACATAATATATAATATATACTAATAAATTTAATAAATATACTACGTTATGGTATAATATATATAAGCCCTTTTGTATTCGCGTCACGACATTTTTATTTTATATTAAAGGAATTTAATGCATTCGGACAAGTTATTTTTAAAATTTTTATAATCAAATCGACGACTGTGTTCGAGATTCTTAAAAATGAATTTATAAAATATAATATAGTATATATATAGATAGGAAGAGTGTTGTGAGTGCCTAATATTATTTGATAAATAGTCTCAATATAAATAGAAATTGCAAATAACTTGGATATTATGGTAATTAAGATATTAGCTCACATAAACTTAGATATAGTAAACAGTATATACCTATATAAACCACACAAATATATTAAACTATTTAACTGTAACTATGAAATATTACCTAGATACTAGTAGCTGTATTAGATGATCATATAAATATTATATAAAGAAATTATAACGAAGAGCCAGCGGAATCAAATATCTCAATAAAAACAACAAATAGGCTACAGAAACCGGAAGTGAATACATTTGTGTGAGAATACCTGGGCAACAATTTTTAACCACAAGGGAAAACTGTTATATAAAAAAAAAAAAAAAAAAAAAAAAAAAATCAATCTCAAAAAAAAACTACAATAGCTACAGCGAGCGAAAAGCAGAAATTGTTGGAATCCTTGCCTAGAGGGAAGATGGAGAAAATGTAAAAAAAGAGATACTAACAGTATGGTCCTATATTAGTGTGGATATTTTTTTTGTGCCGAACGGTCTCTAGAGTTTTTCATTTTTGTAATGGATGTAAAAGTAGTTGATATATATAGGTATAGAATAGATATATATATACTAATCGAGTGAGGTGAGGTGATAAAATAAAGAAACTCACGTATAGTCACATTTATATAAATACATATAATATATATATAGATATAATAGTCAGAGTATATATTAATTTAGTAGAAGTATTTACACAGCAAGAGTGTAGCAGGGCTCGAGGCCGACGGGAGACTCAGCACGCGGAGGAGGAGGGACGTTTTCCAATTACGCCCAGTGAGGGGAGGGTGGAGTAGGAAACTCACCCGCGGGACCACCCAAAAATACCAAAAGAGCGGAGAGTTTCCGGGAGACCCTCCCCGAGGGGGGGGAAATAGTCCTCCTACCCGTAGTACCCCAGAAGGCCGAGAGACCCCGATCCTGCCATCACACCGGTTGTGATATACTGGCTTCAAAGTTATTTCGTACATTAAAAAAAAAGAGCAATATATATTTGATAAAAAGTCTAATTTATTTAACGAAATGGTAACAATAAAAGTGCGTCATCAAATAGGCTTCTAATCATTAGATTACGGTTAATAATCAATAACCAAATTGTTGTAATTCGTTTTGCACTTGGGGGAAATTTTAGAACAGGGCTATTTATTTATTACAGTTTCAACCACTTCTTTAATTGACGGTATTCCATATAAAGGTGTATTATATTGTATCCCTGCAGCTATTGTAGTTTATTTTGAAGAAAATAAAGAAATTAAATATATTAATATTTTTATTTAAAATATATTGTTATTTTTTATTTTATTTATTTCTGTTTTATTTTTTTTATTTGTTTTACCGTTTTGGTCAAAGCTATTAGAAGAACGCATTATTTGCATATTACTAATATAATATATATGTGGCCGAATAGGTAATAGTTTTTGAGATAATGAGCATTTGAGGCTCCTTCTAGAGGGCTTTGCGAAAAGACCAATTTCAAGGTCAGATTTATTTAAAAGTTACTATCTAACGCAACTGCTATTCATCTGAATTTTAAACCATTTAATTTTAACTACTTTTTAATCTATTATTTCCTAAGGTATTCTCTTTTCTCCTCTCTCATAAACTGCTCATGTGTTCAAAAGTAATTGTTTTTTCTTAAATTTTGGTAACTTTTTTTCTACTTCACAATAAATCGAAAGATATTTATTTCGTAAAGGGATATTCTTAATCTATTTAAATTGAGGTTATAATCGGAAATTTTTTGTTCGAATGCATTCATTTAGTCAGAGAAAAATAATAAAGTTCGTAAGATGAAGTAAAAAAGGAGTCTCAAGATATTAATATATATATATAGTATAGAGATATTATATATTATATAAGATAATATATAGATATAATATATAGTGTAATAATATATATATATATATATATATTATATATATATTATTATATTGATAGGAAGGATATATATATATATAGTGAAATATAAATATATTAATATAGATATATAATATAACTATATATATATAGTAAATATATGAATATATATAATATATAATAAATAAGATAATATATATATAACTATATAGCCATAAGATATAATATATATATATAATATGGCAGGACTCTAGAAGAGCACACAAATCTTCTAATATCTCAAAAAACTACTACAAGCTAACCAGATGAAAGGGAACGAATACTGATTATGCGGAGAAAGTCCTCTGAGGACAAAAAAGTCACGGAGGAAAACTGTAAAAAAAAAAAAAAAAAAAAAAAAAAAAAAAAAAAAAAAAGAGGAAAAAAAAAAAAAACATCACTCTCACGAAAACATACAAAAGACGTTACAGTGAAATGAAAAAATACACATGTTGTGAATCAGTTGTGTAAAATTTTATGTGTCGGATATAATGGTAAAAGAGAAAACACCAAATCACACAAAAAACGGCAAAAATATAAACAAAAATTGGCCTATTTCTTGGTATTTGGTCACGGGGGGCTGGGACATAGATAGTGGAGTATATATTGATTTGTGAAGAGGCCGTAACTTACCCACACACACGGCAAGCTTTAAGAGGGGCTCGAGCGCCGACGGGGAACACAGAGGCGGCGAAAGTGTGTTCCAATACCGCATAGGGGAGGTGCGGTAGAACAAAACAGGGCGGAGGAACCGCCACACGCGGACACCCAATATACCAAAGAGAGCGGGCGAGTGTTCCGGAACCCTCCCCGGCAGAGGGGGAGAGAATTAGTCCTCACACACCGTAGTTCCCCGGAAGGGCCGGAAGACGACACCACCGAGGAACACCTTGCCATCAGGTGCGGAATACAGCTTTAGAGGAGTATCTCACTGTTAGTTAAAAAAAAAAAAAAGGACAAAATTTAATAGAAGTCTATTTATTTTGACGAGTACCCATAAAAGGTCTCAAATAGGCCTCTAATCATATTACTCTAATTATTAACAATAATTTTTTTATTTTTTTATTTTTTTTACATTTTCTTATCCAAAAATTTACGAGGATTCACTAAAAAATGTATTCCTTTTCGCTTAGCTATTGTTAGTTTTTGAGATATAATTGTGTTTTTTTTTTTTTTTTTTTTTTTTTTTTTTTGTTGCATTTTCCGCACTAAAATTGGACCAGCATCATAGCAATGTATTCCTTGGCTCGCATTTTTAATAGTATTATATGAAGAATATATGCTCTGTCGTATATTCTTATACCATATATTATATTATATATATACATATATATATATATATTATATATATATGTATATTATATATATATTATATATTATATATAGTTATATATAATATATATATAATATACGGTATAATATATATATATATATTATATAATAAGTATAAAAATAAATAGGATTTATATACCACACAAATATATACTTATATAGTAGTAACAATAAAACAGACATTGATTTAGTGATATCTATCTCTCTCCCACCCAAGACAATCGCGGCGTGATAGGTGCGTAACATGTACAAGAAACAGAAAAGTAGTAGAAGAATATGACACAAGTCGAAAAGAAACCCCAGCCTTACCTCCTTTTATACCTAATTTAGGGGAACTCGCCGCACAAAAAATCCACCCTAAGACTTCAAGAGACCGCGACGGAACCCTCACTATGGCATCTAGCCAATGTGGGGGTCATCCCTTGGGCCAGGTGGCCACAACCATACACCCTCAACAAAACCCCGCATTTCACTCCTATTATGCACCTTTTATCTCGCCCCTGCAAACGCACACATTTCACTCCTCCAGACATTCTTTTGCTGACTCAATCCACTTTTTCTTCGATCGTCCCAGCCAGGCGACTTCCCAATCAGCACTCACCACTATACACTCCGGTGATTAACACAACCGACTAATCATCATTGCTTGTTCCACATGACCTAACCATCTAAACAACTTTCATTTATTCCCTTTTTTCATACCATACAATGATACAACTCTGAACTCTAATACGTTCCTCATTTTTATCAATTCTTCTCACACCTAACACGCCCTAAGATTGTCCCATCTGAAACACATTGTTACTTTAGATCTAATACCTCTTATTCCAGACCATAGTCTTACTACTATACATTAACCACATGTAACAACTTACCATCACAGCAGATGACACTAGCACAGCTCACAATGCAGCGTTAGTCTCACTTAGCATCCACCAATCGGTACTGTTAAATTGCACATGCCTCGAGCTCCTTGTTCATTCAACAACTTACATACTCACCACTCGCATCATCGAGTCCAACATATATATATCGATACAACATAGATACTTTAGAATATTATAACTTCATTCACTTGTTATTTCCACTACTCTCACAAATCTATGCATATCTTCACACGTCACGACTCTTCCTCATTCATAACAATAACCTGATACATATCTTATGCTACACGGTTTTCATACTTTCAAACCAATGCACACTTATCGTGACGTGCCAAACATCATCACACAATAGTATCTAACCAACTCTCTCAAGACTGCTACTACAGATTCATCCATACACACCGAAAACGGGTCATGACGCGACCACTCCAAAAGTACTACTGATGGGCGAAATCCAGATATGCTCATCACCCTAATATATAAATAGATATATATTATATATTTATTGCTATTATAAAATACACACACACAGATCAATACCATACTATAAGTATATAGCGGCATATTATAAGGATCCATATATGGGGTAATATAGTGAGTATATATATAATATAAGTATATAGAATACTAGATAATAAAAGTGAAAAAAGGTCACGTCAACCAGTACAGAAAAAGCCTAATAGACGTACCTCACTCAATGATTACTATATATAGTTAGAATCACGCACTCACTAGTAGGCAAAACCGGTGAGGGTGAGTTATAGTAAGTATATACTAGTAGGTGCCATAGACATGAGTGTGGGTAGAGTATAAATAAGTACTCAATAAAGTATGATTTATATATTTCACCTATATTATATAGAAGTAGATTGAGTTATATAGAAGTGAGGCAACAGTAGAATAAGACTAAGAGAACAGTAGCATAAAATATAGAGTATATATCATAGAATAGATGAATATAGGAGTAATATAAGTGTATATAGGTATGATAGATTATATATATATAATATATAGAAGGGGAGTACTAATATGGATGGAAGGGTAAGAAAAATAGGTAAGTCAACAATGAGTATAAATCACGACTCCACATAAGCGATAATAAGTGACTAGATTGACTCACATAATATATACAATATATATATATATATTAGTGATGCGGACGATTATCACAGACACTCTATCGAAGGCCGATGCACACTATTCGCACACGATCTCTGCCGAGATAACCACACAAAGTACACACGAAAGAAGTGCATTTACGATATTCCTTTCACGATTAACTAGAGATATACCACAACTGATTTCCGTAAGTCAGTACATGAAAAGTGTATAGCGATAGATAAACGATAGAGAGAAAAGTGAGTATATTATCGAGATATATAGATAAAGTGATTTCATTATAAAGCGGTGCAATAAAAGAGGGATACTTAAGTATAGTATAGTAGTATATATATAAGTTAGTAGCAGTATATATATATATAGGTTAATATATAATAAGAATATATCATATATAAATATAGTTAAAAATATCTAAGTATATATATATATATATAAGATATAGAATAAAGGTAAGTATATATGGTGCACCGAATATATGTCGAAAAATTAGATTCCCATGCTAAACTTTTCGATTGAGAAGGAATAGCATCTGTATTCACTTTGCACTAGCCTTCGTCATGGAGGGGAATAACGACCCTTACGCCGTAATGATTAATTTATTATACACTCAAGACACTATATATAGTTAGATTTATAAGATATAGTTCAGTCACACTCATAAATCTCTAACACACATATTAACTCACTCTCAGAGTATATATTTTAAAATAATAAAATAACACTGGAAAACAGAGCTATATAATGATATAGAAAGCTGAGATAATAGAAGTAAATGACAAAATAAATAGAGAAGGTAGTAAACCTCAGTAATAAGTAGCAGGGAGCGTGAGGAGTAGAGCACCGGAACGTATATATAGATAGATATGTATATATATTGTGCATTATATATAGGGTATATACGATATATAGAAGAGTAGAATTATCTAGTAAGAGGGGTAGTATTATAGGTAGTTATATATATATATATATATATATCATAGTAGTAGTGAGTATTCATAATATACAGTATTATGATAGGTAAAATAGTAGTATATATATATTATAATAGTATATATATATATAATATATATATAATATATAGATAGGTAGTATATATATATATATATATAAGTAGTATATTATATATATAATATAGTTAATAGTATATAATATATATAATAGCAGCTACAGATACACCATAGTATGACCATATAAATCAGGGGACGTATATCTCTATGCGAATACTCACGCATACGCACGCTAACTACCCTAGCGTGAGTAATATATAAGTGGTAGTAGCCTATAATATTGATATATAGTATCACCTAGGTAATAAATAGCGCTAATAGAATACACAGGGGAATAAAAAATAGGATAATAGAAAAGGTGAAAACGATTGTAAGTGCA
>JABUQX010031527.1:65000-80418 GCA_015478945.1 Trachelipus rathkii | reverse complement strand
AGAGACATTCGCGAGATAATTGTGTATATAATTAATACATTATATATATATAGTACGTAATTTTGCCCCAAATATAAATTAACTTTTTTATAGAAAAATTTAAGCAAAATTTTAATATAATAAAAGTGATTGTTAAAATAATTAAGAATTTATAATATTTGAACTTTTGAATCATGTCCGATTCACGTCTATTAAAGTATACAGCGCTAATAGCATTAAATCGTCTCATTGTTGGACTAAACTCAATTATACTAAATAATAGAATGTAATTTAAAGAGAGAAAATCAACAAAAATCACTTATATTTTAGTACTCTTAAAAAAAGTAATGATATAAAAAAAAATAAAAATATAGCAACAAGAATAATCATCAGAACAATAATCGTTGCATAAATATTAAATGACACGGTTAGAACACTGATATTATATATAAATGTTCATTTGTTAGTAACTCAATAATACATAAGCATAATATATATTGTAAATAAAAAAAATTCAAACTGACGGGTAGTATATGGTTCTGGAACGATTTTGTGTTATGTTGGAATCAATCATATTTTGGTAGGTGATTTACTGTTCAGAAATTGCCGTGAGTTTTTTTTTTTTTTTATTTTTTTTTTGTTTTTTTTTTTTTTTTAAAAACTCAAGCGAGTAACATATTATTATAGTTAATAAGGCATGGTATAAATTAAATTTGTGAGAGTGTGGTAATGGGCGTTCATTGTATGAAAGTACAGGTATGTTTTTAATATTTTTTAGAGGTGTGTGTGAAACTGCTTTAGTATTAAAGTTTTCAATTTGAATTTTACAACATTTACTTCACACACTTTTATAAATGATTTCGAATTTCGTACAATCGATATGTATCGTGTATGAATGGTGGAGACGCTGATAACATCACATGATTCCTATTATATATTAATACACTATGTATATACAATATAATAATATATTATTAAAATATATATAGATAGCATTATCATAAATTAGAATCTCTTATATTCGTACTAAAAAATATATCAAAAATGATTTGTAGTTTATAAGATTCTAATTATATATTATTATATATGATATATATATATATACTATATATATATATATATATGCAGAGTGGGCACGCCTATAAATTTTTTATAGATGCGCCTAGCGCCTTAATGCGGTGCCTATTGCCTGGCGGCTCTAGTGCGCTTGAAGCTTATATGACGTCCTATATTTTTTGGACACATCAGTCGCCTTATTCGCGCTTCCACCTAATGCGCCTT
This sequence comes from Trachelipus rathkii, assembly GCA_015478945.1. NCBI lineage: Eukaryota > Metazoa > Arthropoda > Malacostraca > Isopoda > Trachelipodidae > Trachelipus > Trachelipus rathkii. The sequence goes on along the minus strand of JABUQX010031527.1, from coordinate 79,158 downwards.
TAGTCGGCCTTCAGTGAGACTTTTCGCCGGCCCGGTGGCTGTTTGTAAATTTTTTTGCAAAAGTAAACTTTAGTGCTATAAATAAGCATGCTTATTATAAAGGAAGAAACACGTTATTACTCTATTTTTGAGGTATATTAAACACGTAAATCTCAGAATATCTATATCCACCGTCCATGCTTCCTACCTACACTCATGTCCGTTGTGTGGTACCCAATAACATTGTGATTGTAGGATGCTGCAGTTTCAACTGCTCAACAGGTAGATAGTTCTTGGAGGTTCAGGCAACGGGTGAAGAAGTTGAAATTTTCAGAGCATAGTTGCCATTTATTTGTAGTTAAGAACTACTGAACTAGTATATATATATATATATAATATATATTATATATATTTATATATTATACTATATATCTATATTATGTTATATATATATATATATATATACTAATATTAATAAAGTATATTACTCTTTTATGCAATATTAAGTATTATTTACTTTCTTAATACTTGTTTGCTTCTTATAATATTTAATCTACTTATGAATAATTAAGTGATAATTTTATTATGAGAGATCTTACTAAACTTCAACGCTAGAAATGTTTACCCACTGGTGTTAGTGCAATGATACGTTTGCCCACGCTTTCTAAGCCTCTAACTTTTAAGGGAACAAATGCTTTCTCGTATGCCTTCATCGATTGCGTAAGCGGCGGTGGCTTTATATTATTACTGGTCAGTCAGACGTGAATTTTGTGGCTTCGTGACCTCTTTTCTTGATTCCAAGTGATCCTGTGCCTCTAGTTATTGTCTATAAACAATTGATTTATGCGACCTCACATGACGACCTATATGAGATTATATATATCTACACGTATTATTTTTAAGTATAAATGTGCAATATTGGTCAATGAGTGTGGGTAAAAAATTGTCACTTTTTTTTGTGATCAATATATAATTTTTTATTATAATAAACTAAGTTAAAAAATAATAACAGTGAAGTACATTACTTCACATAATATCGTTTATAAATTTCAGTTTTAAATAAAATTTCGACTCAAATCGAAATCTTATACTATATATTATATTATTATTGAGTTTTTATAGAAATTTCTCTTCTAGCTAGCTACAGGAGTGAGTGTTTTAACATAGTGTAACTTTAGCATGACCAATGTACGATTTGTACAATATTTATTTGACAGTTTTATTTTGAAATAGTTGCCTATATTTTTACCTTACACAAGTTAATTTGTTTGAAGTTTCGTTTTATGAGATTACATCAAGGCTGCATTTACATAAACGTATTTAATTTCAATATTTTTATAACTTGACAGAGGTTAAATAGTTAAGAAGATTAAGCGAAATGCTATTCATGTTTTGATATCTTCACCATTATACCAAGTCAAAGGAGTCTTTCTTCATTTCGGATTACTATCTCTCATTCGTGCGATCGTCACAATTAATTAATCGCTTCTCATTTGGATAAAACACGCCTTGTGCAGCCATAATAAATTACGTGTTTAACTTATCCTCGTGTGCCCAGGTAATATTGTTCAATTCATTTATTTTCATTTATATACGTCTTTCTGTAAATACGTAAAAAAAACACACACTATTCTGGTAATGTAACTTGTTAGTTACGACATCAACAAATATGATTATCTTTTTTGTTGGAAACAGTCGTGATGTGAAAGATCACCAAAAATCTGGTGATGTGAGAGATCATCACAGATCTTGTGATGTAAAAGATACTAAGAAATTTATTTCTAAAGCACCTATTATAGTTATATATATAAGTTTAGTAGTCTATCTTCTGCGTATAATATTTTAGTACTGATTATTATGATATTCTAGCTAAAACTGGCCTGAGTATCCGTAGTCGTATAACTTCTCATGATCTTAGTACATAATCAACTACAGTTTTTTTTAATAAAAATAAATATAAAAAATATCCTTGTGTGACGAATTACTGTAAGAAGTCATTATTTGAGATAAGATTGGGTAGAGAGATTTATTAAGGCATATGATCTTAGGTGCTGTGTAAATAAGTGGAGGGGCTTGGAGAGAGATATAACGTTGGTGTATATAATTAGAGTCATCAGGTTTAACTGATGTTGTGTAGTGAAGTGACAGGTTCGTGCGCAGTGAGTCGAAGTTAACCTATGTTTTATTTATGAATAAGAATATTCAGCACATGGACCAAAGAATAGTTATTGATTGTTAATATATATAATAATATTAGAGAGGCGTATCCCAATCTTAATGAAATATGAGATTATGTAAAAGGAAGAAACAGCTAATGATGCATTTGAAGTGTATTACTTTCAAATCAATAGTTTGGTGAACTCGGTCACAGTGGCTCTATGCCGTTATGCGCATAATTCCAAAACTCTAGTGTAATTAAATATAAAGTGGGACTCATAATGTCTGAGTGATGTCTAAGTGGTACTTTACTGATAAGGGTAATAGTTTAGTATAACCTATATGTATAGTTATATATTTATGAGTAATAATCTAAGTAGTTGAGATAACGAACGAAATAGGAACAAGGCTGAGATTATTAGATCTTATACAAGTATCATAATGTGTTCAGTCATGGTGAAACATCTTAGGTGTGAAAGTGCTAAGGTGTTAAGAATGAATTTGATTAAAATGTAAGTGAATGAACTTATATATTAAAGAGTTGTGTGGTGTGATAAGAGAATGTACGAAAATGGATGAGAGTAGAGAGAGAGTAATGAAATATTAGTTGAGATGGTATTGGTCATATTAATGGAAAAGTGATGTAATGATAGTTCGGATCTTGTCACATGTTAGACGTGAAGATCGGAGTGTTGATTATTTATCCATGCGCGAGTGTCGTCGCTCGGTGGCACGAGAGCGGACGTGAAGGCACCCGGCCGGGACGCGGGGCCTTGAGAGATCTCTCCTGAGAGCGAGGAGAGGTGGGCAGTGTGAGAGTGGCACCGTAAGAGAGAGGTGTCCTGGGGGCAACGGAGGAGGGACAGATCTCGATGAAGTTTGAGTTGTGATAGAGGCAGGGAGCCGAGGGGAGAGAGGCGTGGTGCACTAAGAGGGCAGTGGGAGAGTGGGTGGCGGCGGAGGGTTGCCTGAGGGCGCGCGTCTGGTGTGGCCCGCAGCGCGTGCCGAAGAGTTGTATACACTTTAAAACTATTATAGGAACAGTATTAACAATATCCAATAAAGGCTCGTGAGAAGAGGTTCCTTCAGAGATACCGTGTACGATACCTCATGAAGCTTTAAGGGGTGAAGAAAGGAAGCTTCCCAACTGTAGACCTCAGATTGAGTTCTTAATATATAATATTAAATATTAGTAAATAAAGAAGTGGGGACAATATCGTAGTGTAAAATGTCAGTTTTAAATAGGAGAGTGACTTTTCTATCATTATGTACGAGAGTGTGTGTGTGAATAATACATTTGGATTTTTCTATGACATACACGTTGTGTTCTATTATTATACTTTTCCAGTAATATCTACGTCACTGATATACACTACTATTAACTCCCTATCTTGAGAAAATTAGAAGGAAGATAAAGAATTGGAGAGACATAAAAAATATACTGTTTGCTTACTCGCACATATACAGTAATAAACTTGTGATTATTGGAAACAGGAAATTACAATTAGGAAGATGACATAGTGATCTGGCAAAAGACGAGCAGAAACTATATACAATTTTTTAAAGATTAAGAAGTTTTTGTTTATGGATAATGGTTTGCATATTAATAGGATGAATATAAAACTAGTGTTAACTTTGTGTGATCTTTATAATATGGTTGATAGATAATATATGGATTTTTTTAGTAATAATTACATAGTAACGATTTGCATATTTAATTTTATTTATTTTTAAATTTTATAAATATTTACTTGCCTTCAGGGGGCTTACAGACTTAGTAAATTTTCGTGCGGCTCTATGGCTCCATTCACATTTTATATAATTAATTGTTCATTCTTTAGCTACATATTTTAATTGGTTTCAAGTAACTCTGACCCTCTAGCTTTGTTAGTTATTTTCATATTTGTAATTTCATCTCCATTTGTACATTATCATTAATAATTCTTTAGGGGTTGGTTGGTTGTGACACTTTAATTTTGACTTGCAATTTGAAATTTAAATAAATATTTTGAATATATTTTTTTTATAAGAGAGAAAATAGAGAAAACAAATCAATTGTGGATATGATACTTTATATCAGTAGGTCTGTAAGAGTAAGATGGAACTATTATTGAACAATGTTCATTACTTGTTTAAATTAGAATTACGTTGTTTTGTTTTATTTTAAAGTTATTATTGAACTTCTACAAAATCAAATCATCTTTTAAGGATGCCCTTAGATTCGATTATATTTTAAATCCGAAGAATAAGGGGCTCAAGGGGCGCCTGACTTGGTGGGAGCATCTACAAAATTTTGAACATATAAAATGGTTTGACCTATCCATTATTTTGTTAACATTGTGAGTTTCCGGTGCTCTACGATTGACAATCTAAAATAGCGTTTATAATATAATCTATACTTTTGTATTTTATTTACCAGAAGGAGTATATTTGGTTGAATGAAGTCTCTATAATTGACTTATTTGTGATATTATCAGTCCTCTATTTCTGCGTCTTCCAAATTTGGTTACCATTATGTTCAATATCAACATATTTAGGTTTCTTCAATCTAGACAAGATACATGTGTAGAAGGTCAAGGAAGCAGTCTTATCGATAACTTTTCAATTCATTAGTGTTAGAGTAGTTTCAATAAAATAATTACTCTATAATATCTGACTATACCCGTTAAATTACTATCTATATTAAAGTAGTGATAGGAGAATGATAGAATTTTGAGTTTGCTAATATTTTATTAATAACCGGTACTAAAATTTATAATTAATGGGTGAGTCTCATGAGAGGACATTAAAAGAGTGTAGTAGCGGAGGTGAGTAGATATGTAAAATTATATATCCTTTGTTAATTATGAATATTTAAGAAATTCAATAATACATAGGATCATTACTTACATTTTATAATAGTATATTATATATATAATAAAAGATTAAGTATATATATAATATTTTTACATTTTATTGTGAAGCTATATGACACTATTATGGAACTGCTTTCCCCCCTTGGCGAGCCTCACATACTATATATTTATTCTATTATACATAGAATAATATGTAGTATATATTGGTGCACTTCAATTTAACTTGTGATATTTAAACTTGTTATAGTGGAGAATTGATCAGTGCGCGCGAAGGATCTACACGATACTCGGAGTGTGATATATGCTAGAGTAGTCAGACAATAATAAATCCGACAGCGAGTATGGAGTTCTATGCGTTGTGTCTTTCTCAATATGAGTAGGAGAATGTTAGGAGTGTGTTCCTATGAGCTTTAGTTCACTATGTCTAGTTGATTATTGGGTGAGTTATCTTTGTGACTTCTGACGTGTTCGCATAAGAGACGTGTGTAAAGAATCATAGCTCACATACCACTATCCGCGAGTGATAAGTAGTATTTATTATATGAGTGATTATATCAACATCCTCAGGAAGCGAGATAATCTGAGATATTCTACGCAGCACGGGAGTGATCTCATTTCGGAGCCGAGCTGTGTGCTCCGACTCCGGCTTTTCTGACTCTGACTCTGACTCCGTGACTGAAAGACTCAGATAACTCAGGACAGTATGACCTAATATTAAGATGAGAACACGGGCTCGAGCGAGCGAGCTGCCTTCCTTTGCGCGTGAGAGTTATAAAAATATTAATTAAAGATATTAAGCTACTCTGTCGTGTGAAGAATAGAAACAACAGCGAACATCACTGAGAGTCTCAACAGACATACCAGGCCAAATAGTGTTCGGTCACGGGCTAGTAGCGAGAGGAGCTTCGAGAGGAGATTCTATGTGAAGATAGTCTCTAGGAAAGACAATACAAGAACTCTTATTCTCTATATGAAACATATATAGGTGTAATGAGTGGAGTGAGATATTATGTTGATCTGGGTGGATCTCAAAGAAGAGCACGTAAGCAAGTTCGACGCTCGAATACAACAAAGAAACCACCAGAACTAAGCCAAACTCTAGGAGCCTCCTAAGGATTCCATTTAACAAAACACTAACCAGGATAAACGAAATATTCAAGTAAACAGAAGAACTGGGACGGGAACCTTAAGATTCTACTCAAACCTCTAAGGAAACCACCAACGACCTCAACAAGACAGTGTCGACGGGCAAACCCTACACCATAAAAAAGATTTCCTTAAACTGATGAAATATCTGACCCCGACCCAGATTCCTGTTCGGCAGTTTATTCATTTTAAGTCCTAGTTCAAAAAGAGCATTTCCTAGCTTTAATCGGATCTATATTAAAATATTTTCTTTAGTTAAATCTTTACTCTTTTTTTTTTTCCCTTCTTTCATAAAATTTGTCATTTTGCTAATAATAGCGTTTTATATTTGTATCATTAAGATATCTTGCCATTCTCATAAAAAGTTTAACAGGAGTCATAGTAATAAGTATTATAGTATATATTATAAATATGTACTAGATATATACTATATGATATATATATATATATATTAATGTATATATAGGTATATATATATATATATATATATATATATGGTGGATATATATATATATATTATATACCTTAGTTATTATATATATATATATATAATATAGGATTATATATATATTTATTATAGTATTATATATATATATAATTTATTTTTATTTTTAAAAAAAGGTCGTTCTGCCTGGAATCTTGGAGCAAATTGTTAGCTGCAGAGACCCTCTCTCCCAGGAGTATCTAATGGAGTGCATTATCCAGGTTTGTTATTTATAACAAAATTACTAAGTGCTTTAGTTTTAATTTTATTACTTAAATTATGGAACCTTAAAATCTAATATTCTTTGTTATGTGTATTATGTTAAATTATGGTTGAATGACATCTAAGACAGACAATGACTAATTTTCAAGTGTGTCAAGGCATGGGAATAGATTAATTTATTAGGAAAATGGGCCATCGCAGCCAGCTGTATTGAGGCGATCACTTTATCTCAAATATACTATATCTTTCCTGAAACAACTCTCCGTAGCAAGTATACTTAGTTTGATTTGAAATTCAATCTTGGTATCAGATACCGTATATTAATTTAGTGACTTGTATTAGAAGACAGTTATTACGTTTGCCTCTGGTTACAGGTACAGAAATGTATATTTTTTAGCTTTTTAGCCCTTTTAGACGTGATGCAAGTTGATTAAATTTTTAGCAAGATGTTGGTTGCATTAATTGGTCTGAAAACCAATTTATGGTAACATGGTTTGGTATACAATGATTCTTTCTTTCTTTCTTTCTTTCTTCATCTTCCTCTTTCCCCAGATTGGGGGGGTAAGGTGCGCTTCAAGCATCTTAAAAGAAAAGCAGTATGAGAACATGACAAACGTCGAAAAGAAAGCCCAGCCTTACCGCCCCCTCAGTACCATTATACAATGATATAAGTAGCAATTCTGATTTCATGTAGTTTGAGTGAAAGCCTAAGAGGTTTGCAATTAACCATATTGTAAAATGCAGCTTGAAATCCTAATAAAATCTAATGCATACAATAGAAATTATATCATAAATCACTATTATATGGAAGGTACAACATTAAGTCGTTTGAATCGTGTAAATTTATTCAGTTTATATGGAATGGGAAAGAAATTATATTTCGGTAAAGTTGTTTAGTTTTGAACCTTGGAAGCCAATTATTTTTCTCAAAGCATTATAAGCACATCAGTCTGTTTAAATAGATCTTCTTTGAAAACATGCAACTCAAATCTTCATCTGCTCTTAATATTTTTGGTATTTCGTTTTTTCATCATCTTTGATGGATGGATTACATTGTCTCTCTTACTAAAGAAGCTTCTAAACGTTAGGTGTTCTATTTCTACGTTCGAGCGACCACCCTCGTTGCTTTCTTTGTATAGGGTGTCGTGTCATTCCTTTAGTGGAGGTAGTTAGGCGGATTCGGCCGAGTACCTGCCATCCATTTTGGTTGGGGCCGGTACCCCAATTACGTGTCCACCGGGTGGTCGATTTTAAAATATAAGGAGGTGTGATGCGCGTGTTGTTGCGTGGAATTTTGCGCACCGCACTGCACGCGTGCGGAACGGACTATTGCATACATTTTGTACGCACTGCACCTCTATGTTTCAATGCGCGCCACGCGCCGAACAACACGGCATCACACCTCTATAATTTTAAAATCGCACCACACCGTGGACACTGGAATTGTGTACCGCACCCCACCAAAATTCATTGCAAAACCGCCCGGTGCATTGGCCAACCCTAGTATAAAGTATGCATCACATGTGAGGGTGGCTCCATTTCACAGCTCTTCTTAAAGGGTGAAGTCAAGGGCTTTTAACCTTATCAACTTTCCCACTCTCAATGAATCTCTCTAATCTCTTTCTGGTCATCGAACTTTATATTATTGCATTTACAACAAACATTATTCTTTTAAATTTTCTGGTTGAATACCTCCTCCTTTGAGGAGGACTCATGCTACCCATCTTTACACTCTAATTTAGTCTCATCCTTTCTCTGTTCAGCATTTTGACCTCCCAGACTTAATTGTTAAACTCATTCACTCATTATGTACTCTACTAGTAAAGTCTGGAACACTCTTGCTTATATATTTTCCACTTCTTATGACTTGTAATTGACCTTAAAGCACCGTGTATCTGAGACATGGCGGCTTTTGATTGATTTTATTTGTTAATATAGAATTATGAATTTTCAGCTAAGGTGGAGTACATGTAGGTGGTCATATATAGTATATAATATATATAGAGAGTATATATCATATATATATATATATATATATATATATATCTATATTATATATATATATATATATATATATATATATATATAATATATATATATATATTATATATATATATAGTATATATATATATATATATATATATATATATATATATATATATATATATATATATATCAGCACAGCTATCTTATGGCAAGGGCAGCATCCCCCTTTTATGTCCTTCTGCCGTTTCCCATGGTCTACTCATCGGTAACGCCATCTTCTCGTGGATTGTGTGGCTCAATTTTTTGGCGGGCTTCCAGAGACTGGCTTTCCCTTGTTAGCGAGCGGCGCACGCGAATACCCTGTCCCAAATACCCGCTCTCATATATATTCAGTCATAGATATTCATTTCCTACAGTGACGCGATTTAACCAATCCACTTGGATATGATTGCTCTATAGGATTTAATAATTGTTGTCTTACTTCGTTCTGTAACAGGAGTTGCTTCAAGTATAGATTCGGCTTCATGGTTTGCTTCTTTTTGTGAGCGCAGTGGTTGGCTCCTGTAGCACACTCAAAAAAAAGAAAAAAAAAATATATCATAATATACTAACAATATAATAATATTACTATAATATATATATATACTGTAATAACGTATATATATATATATATATATATGAATGAGGAGTATTATGATATATATATATATTATATATATATATATATATATATATATATATATATAACTTTACAGTGTTTCCGGATGAGTTTCATTTGGAAACTTTAAGTTCGTTTTTAAAAGCTGTTGCAGAACTCCATTCAGAAGTGAATGTAAAAAATATTATCATATCACTTATTGATCGTCTCGCGAATTTCGCCACTAAAGAAGATGGCACAGGCATTCCAGAAAATATTAAGTTATTTGAAGTTTTTTCAGATCATATTTCACAAATTGTTCAGGTAATTTAAATATTGATACTTATATATTTAATTCAGTCTGTTATTTATGTTGTACGGAATAAATTTTTGAATTCGTTCTTGCGCAAAAGTTATTTTCTCTTAACTGCAATTTCAATGGTTATTTAATATCTGTATATTTTTCATCGACCTATTATTTTTTATATTTAGGTATAGAGTTTAGGACAGTTTGTTGTTTAATACTCCAAACACCTTCAGTAATAATTTTTTTTTTTTTTTTTTAAAGAGCGTTTTACTTTAAGGGTTTCATAGAGGAGAAATTTGTCTCATGACTACGATTGGTTATAATTTATTTATTCCTAATTGTTAAAGATATACATTTTTACTTACTAATAAAGAGGTATTAAAAACTTATATGGCTCAAAAGATCTATCTGTTATTGGTTCATGTTTTACAGTCGCACACAGAAATTCCATTAGAAGATATTGTGAGTCTTCATGTTGCTTTAGTGAATCTCGCTCAGAAATGTTATCCAGAAAGAATTGATTATGTTGATAAAGTTTTCAAACTTTCCATTGAGAATTTCTCCAAGTTAAACATACAAAAGTAAGTATCTTTCAATGGATATCTTGAAACCATTTAATTTATGAATGAATTCAATTTTATCCTCACAAATATTCATTCTAATTAAATTTTATTAATTAAAAGCATTCATTCCAACTGTCCTTTTTCGTGAACTTTACAAATCTGTCCCAATAAGAAATATATATAAAAACCTCTTAATTCTTTTGACGTTATCTAAATGATGGCCATCATGACTTCCACAAAGGACTCTATAAGAGAGCGTTCACGTTACTCGAACTTTACGTTACGCCGAATTAGAAGAGTGATTCGCCATATACGTTAAATTATGGGACCCATTAACTTCCCAAGTGCACGTTATTCATAAAAACAAGGTTTTGGCCTTCTGCAGCATTTGTATTTAATTATATATCATATTATATATATAAAAATTATATATATAATATATATATATATACTTTATATTTATGATATATATTATATTAATTATATATTTAATTATATGAAATATATAATATTATATATTATTATATCTAATTCATATACATATATATAATATATATACTATATATAAATATATATAATATATATATATATTCATATTATATTATATTATAATATGATATAAAAGTATATTAGTATATTATATATATATATTAGTATTCTATATATATATTTAATATTTGTATATATATTATATATACTATATATTTTTATTATATATATATTATATATATATGTGTGTGTATATATTATATTATTATCTTACTTCTATAGGATTATGCTCTATTCCCACCTTTTTATCTCCTTTCTCATAAATCAATATTATAATATAAGTATATATTTTATATATATAATTTTAAATATTAATATTATTATGTTTTTTTATATAATATAGAATAGATAAATAATACGAATGTCTCATATAAAAATAATATAAATCATAATTAATATATTATATACCTATATAATATATATATATATATGTATATATATATATATTATATATATAATATATATTATAATTATATAATATGTATTATAGTATTCATAGTATATATATTATATAATATTATGTTATAGATTATATTATATATATATATAATATATATATATTATTTATATATTATTATTATATATATATAATAACGATATTAATAATATATATAATATATATATAAAACCATTCCTATTTAAGGAAGTATCTAATAGTAATATATATATATATATATATATATATAATATATATAAATATATATTAATTTTATCTATATATTGTATATATAATAGTAGTCACGTAAAATATAATATATATATATATTCTATATATATATATATTTTATATATTATATATTATCATTATATATATATATATATTAAGTATATATATATACTATATATATAATATATTATTTATATATTAGTATATATATATATAATATGTTATTATATCCTACATTTACTTATATAATTAATACTGGCTGCGGAAGCCGACCGGAGACCGGAGCCGGAGCCAGAACTTTTGAGGTGCTGGAGTCCAGAGTCAGGAGTCGAAATTCTCGAGGGTCTGGAGCGGAGTCGGAGCCGGAGCCGGAGAAGCAGAGCCGCAAAGTTTGGAATGGAGTGGAACCAAGAGAAAAATATATATTTACTATTAATGAAAAGGGATATGCCAAGAAAAAGTTCGCCCGTGCTCCGGGCAAGTAATACCAAATTATAGTAAAATTATCACATTTATTACTTTATATAATAATTTATCATATATATATTATAAATATATATCTGTATATATATATATATAAATTAATTAAATATAATATAGTAAGTAATATACCGATTATATTAATATAAAATAGAATATATATATATATATATTATAATATAGATTATTATATACTATATATATATAGATATATGTAATCTGAGAGATCCCTCAATCCTTGATAGTTCTATATTGGAATAATCTGAGTTGAACTGATTAGCCAGATATAACTATATAATAATATTAATAAGTATATATATATATTAATATATATACTATATATATATATATTTATATATATATATATATATATATTTATATTATATAATATATATATTATATACTGATATACTTATATATATCACTAAAAATATATATAAATTGATAATTTATTATTATTGGTATATATACTATAATATAATGTATAATAATATATATTATATTATAATACTATCTTAAGCTATTGTATGTAGATATTAAGGTTTCTTCTTCAGAAATTTGCTTCAAGTTATTTTACTACCATATAATTAAAAAGGATATAATGTGCTTTCTATAAGATTATATTAATTCATTAAGTTAATATCCTTTAAAAATCATGTCAACTAAACAAATATTGGAAACACCTCATGTAGTTGAATATTTTACTCGCTCTGAAAAAGGCTTACATTTCGTTAATTGAATAGTTAGACACAGTTGATGGGACAACAGTCATTTCGATCATGCTTAAAAGAGTATTACCGAACCCAGTTATATCACTACGGGTTCACCAATTCATATCGAATGCGACATGGTGTAAAAACCTCATCCAGACACTTGCTCCAATTGTTAAAACAGAAGCGGAAGCAAAACTGTTTTATGATAGACCTTTTAATTTCCAAAACTCAGACAAAGTGGATAACTTTTTTAATTGTCAAACAACTTTGTTCGTCTATGTCAGGAAAACTCAAATATAATTGATTATAATGATTGTTAATTATAATAAGACCATGTTTTTTTTTTTCAAAACGGTTGTATAATTTAAACCACTGTGTGGAGACATGCTTCGGAATAAGTCCCTTTGAGACCGGGAACATTCGTAAATAGTTGCTAGGAAGAAGCGAGATAAGCAAAAAAAAACATAAATAAACAATAAATTTTCTTATAAGTACGCGACTGTGCATTTAAAAATTAGCTTGCACAAGGGGAAAACGTTAAAAATTAATATTTGCTATTAATATTCTATTACATGTGAACGAAATAAAAACAATATACAAAAACGGTAGCAGTAAAGAATATACCAAATCGCACATTTCAACGAAATATCAGATTTAGTCTATGACGTTGTTAAGAATTCCGAAATATAAGGACAAGGTATTAGGGCCCCTTTGTTTTTACGGGTAACGCTCAGACATTGATCCAGTACGCATCAAAATTAAACTAAGGACAATGGAGGATGAGGAACTGAAGTGGTAAATGTGATACTGATTTTATCGAATGTCCAAACGAAGAAGTTGTTTCAGATTGACTTGATAAAACTATTGAAGACTATGTCTCTCCTACTGACTCTAACCTTGCACACAGTTTGAGGTGTGGAGATACATACTTTACAGTTACAGTGAGTATGAGTCTCCACAATACCAACAGCAAATCTCTATAAGCAAGCGAGAAATAGCAAAGCAGCCGTACCACAAAATTAATGGAAGTTGTAAAGCGTGGTATTAAAAAATGGCAATTTTAGTAAAAAGACAAGAATGGGATTACACGTCTTATGCTTCGAAAGGCCGATTGCACTAGCATTCGAATAGCATTTGCTGCCTGTACTCTGAAATTTCTCTTCCGATAGTCAGCGGGAACAAATCGAAAATACTCAAACAATTCATTAAAAACCCATACTTTAACATCAAAAATACTCAATTCAGAATACTTGGCGCAGGAAAATTTTTATACAGAGGATTTTAACAAATGACATAAAACATTCCATGGAAAGAAAAATGTTAATTGAAGATAAAATATTTTTGTCGGCCACTCTTTGTTGATCCAAGTTCAGTATCTTCCTCAGAACCGAAGATTTGATATTAAAAGCAAGG
>JABUQX010031527.1:55000-60000 GCA_015478945.1 Trachelipus rathkii | reverse complement strand
GAGTGGAAGCAAAGAGGGCGGTGGAGAGGGCGAAGAGAAGAGCAAAAGAGGAATGGTGTAGAAAAGTGACGGAAATTTTGAATCGGGGAGCAAGATGTTCTGGAAAGAAGTAAATAAAAAAAGGAAGAAGAAGGAGGGGTTGGGGGAGAGGATTAAGGGAGGGGATGGGGAATGGATAGGAGGAGAGGATAGGGTGAGGAAGAGGTGGGGGGAGTTATTTTAGTGGACTATTGAATGAAGTGGGTGAGGTAGGGGAGGAAGATATGCAAGAGGTGAGGGATGGGGAGGGAAGTGGAGAGGGAGGGGGAGGATGAAATACAAATGGAGAATTATTAGGGCCTTGAATAAAGGAAAAAAAGGGAAGTCCGCAGGTCTGGATGGAGTGAGAATGGAAATGTTGCAGAAGGGAGGTATAGGGTGGAGGAATGGCTGCATAGGTTATATAACATATGTTGGAGGAGTGGTGAGGTACCACAGGATTGGGAGGATGGTTGTTTGGTTCCCCTGTATAAGGGGAAAGGGGATAGGATGGAATGTGGAAATTATAGAGGTATAATGGTCTTTTTAAGTGTGGTAGGGAAAGTGTACGGAAGAAACTGATTGAGAGAGTAAGAGGTTTAACGGAGGGGAGAAATGGGGGAAGAACAAGGAGGATTTAGGGAGGGAAAGGGTGTGTGGGACCAAGTGTTTACACTAAGATGCTTTGTGGAGAAAAGTATAGAGAGGAAAGGGAAAGTGTATGGGTGTTTTCTAGATTTAGAGAAAGCATATGATAGAAGTGAATAGGGTGAATTGTGGAGGGTGTTGGAGGAAAATGGGGTGGGGGGTAATTTTAGGAAAGGTAATTAGGGCTTTTTATAGAAATAAGTAGGAATGTGTTGAGAGTGTTTAGGAGGGAGAGTGAGATGTTGGGATGGTGGTGTGGATTGAGGCAAGGGGGGTGTAATGTCGCCGTGCTATTCAATTTGTTTATGGAAGAGTGTTTGCAGAGGAATGGTGAGGAGGGGAGGGGGGTGGAATTGATGAATGGGAATGATAGAAGGGAAGTGAACATGATACTGTTTGCGAATGATACTGCCCTAGTGGCGAAGAACGCGGAAGGGCTGAGGTATTTGGTGAAGGAGTTTGAGAGAATGTGTGGACAAAAGGGGCTCAAAATAAATCCAGGTAAGAGTAAAGTGTTAGTATTTGAGGAGGAGGAAAGAGAGGAGGGGGAGGGGTTAGAGGTTAGAGTAGGGGTGTAGTATTGGAGAAGTAAAGATTTTTAGATATTTAGGGCATGGATTGGGTAAGGGGGGAAGGGATAAGGAAGGAGAAGAACATATGAGTAGGTGAAGGAATTGAGAGCTTGAGTGGTTCCTGAGAAGAAATAATGGAAAGGGGGGGAATCTATCAAAGAAAGTTAAGAATAAGTATGTGTTTGAAAAAATCTGTGTACCAGCGGTGGGTTGTATGGGTGTCGAAACGTGGGGGTTGAAATGCCAGGTCCAGGAAGAAGTTGGAAGTATTTGAGATGAAGGGGTTGAGAGCGGTTTGTGGGGTTAGCAGAAGGGAGAGGATTAGGAATAGGGTGGTGAGGGAGAGATGTGATTGGAGGAATGGTCTGGTGGGAAGAGCGGAGAAGGGAATGTTAAGATGGTATGGGCATTTAGTGAGAATGGAGGAACAGAGAGTGGTTAGAAGAGTTTGGGAGGCGGAGGGGATAGGAAGGAGAGGAAGGGGGAGACCAAGAAGGAGGTGGATGGATGGAATAAAGGAGATGCTGGAGGAGGGAGGGATGAGGGAGGAAGAGGGTAGGGTGCTGGCGAGGGATAGAGTGGGGTGGAGGAGGTGGGTGAGGGCGAGATGAGGGGGGGTGTGAATGAGGGAGGCTGTACGCACCACTACCCCGCTCAAGCGGGACAAAAGTGTAGGTGAAATAAATAAATATATATATATATATATATATATACATATATATATATATATATATATATATATATATATATATATATATATATATATATATATATATATATATAATTAATATATATTTATAATATATATATATATATATATAGTAATATTTATATTATATATATATATATATATATATATATATGATATATATATATATATATATATATATAAATATATTTTTTATATAAGCGATTATATAATATTATTATATATATATATATATATATATATATATATATATATATGTATATATTTACTTAAGCAATTTTATTTAATATAACAATAAAAAAAAATCCAATATTAATTAAGAAAGGTAAATTATGCAAAAAAAAAAATTTTTTTCTAATAAATAAAAATAATAATAATAATTAACACTTTTAATTTATTAAACAATTAAAAGTAAAATAAATTATAATTCTTTTTTAGCAATAATTCTTTTTATTAAAATATATATATGTGAAAGAAAACTCTCTCAATGTTATTTAATAAATGAATAATTCATTACGAAGAAGATAAATGAAAAAGATTTGAACTCGTAACTCGAATTTACGTTACTCGAAATTTAAGAACAGTAATTCGTCTTACGTTAATTTATGGACAATTAACTTCAATGTAACGTTTATTCTAGGAATTTTTATTTTATTTTTTTATTTTTTTTTTTTTTAGATTGATATTACCTTTAATAGGATTTTAACTACTGCAGCTATAATATATATATATAATAATATATAATAAGTTTATATATATATTATATATATATATATAATATTATATATAGTATTATATATATATAATATTAATATATATTATAAATATATATAATATATATATATATATATATATATTAGGGATGTACCGATTACCAGAAAAGAGGCCGATACCGATACCGATACCGATTCCGATACTTTAATTAATATGCCGATACCGATACCGATACTTTTATTAATATAATAAATACACAGTAATAAGATAGAAAATTTGTGTACTGCTAGGCACTCAGGATTGCCTTCCTGTAGCGACCAATACTTAGTCCATTTATTTCATATTGTGATTGCGCCGCTAAGTATAATTTAAGAATTTTTTATTTTATTAAATTAAAATAGTATCTTTAAGGAATAATAAATGCAAATATAATATTAATAACCTTTTTATGTTTGTTTTTATTAAAAAAATATTCCATTTCCATTTTCTAGTAAGTATTAACAAAGTTTACCTACTAGCTTTTATGTTTTAACGTGATTACAATTTACAAGAAGATTCTTTAACTAGCTACAATATAAAGAATATAAAAATATTAAAAAAAAAACAGAACTCAATTAAACAGCTGAAAAGACAAAATTATAAAAGCTTTTTATTCGAACATGACATAATAATAATATACTCCTTTAAGATAAAGATAGATATCACTCAATAATCAAATTCAAAAATTCTCAAACTGTGATGCAAAAACATTAAGCTTTCACTAGTATCTGGCGAGAGCCTGTTCCTTACATTCCCACCTACACTAAAAATACGCTCGCTCTCGACTGATGAGGGAGGGGCTGATAAATATTTGCTTGCAAGCACTGATAATAATGAAAACCTTGGCCCATTTTCATGCCACCACATGAAAGGGTTCTCTTCTGTAGGCAGCATCTCCATGTTTTCGTAGAGCCTCATCTCCTCTTTCACAGATTGCAAATTTGAATTATCTTTGCTCCTTGATGACTGTCTCTTCAGTTTTTTCGAAGAGGTTCCTTGGTGTGATTCCTTTGAAGGTGAATGAGATGTCAATGTAATTTCGCCATGAACTTATCAAAGTCTAACATATTAGGGCGTGTCAATTTGTAGGGAAAAAATAAAAATTTGTGTTTTTGGTGAATGAGGGGGGTCCAAAAATGTGCCTTTTGATGTGTAATATCCTAATTTAAAAGGATTTTCTTATTCATACACACTTACCTTGATAAATTTGCGTTTGATTATAATGTGTATTAAAATTTCCGAAAAAAGGGGATAACTTAAGAAAATTTGCTGAAAAAGTTGTTTAATGAACTCAAACAATTTTATTTATATTTTGTCCATTATCAAACACTGGAAACACAGTGTAAAAATGTAAAAAGCTTCAACCAACAATATTAATCAAATCTTGCTTCGATTCATTCCTAGACATCATTCTTCTGCTTATTTCCTGGCCTCTAATGAATCCTTCTCGTTTCTCATTAGTATATACTTCGCTAGAAGCCTTTGTTACTTGTTTCACACACCTCTCTATTTACTGTCCATGACAATTGCCACTTTAGAACTTGCAATTGGACTCTTCAACAAACTTCTTATTTCGAAGTATTTGAGTTTTACAAGTAAAGTGGAGGTTCATATATACTTTCTTGATATCCTATCAATCCAAAAGGAAGTTTGCATTTGATTTACTGCAGGTGCTTTCCTAGGCCAAACAGATAGGTCTCCTGGTGTATCATCATCTTCATTCCTTAATTCAATTATGTACTGGACCCCTGCTTTCCTTTCTTCTTGGTCTTCCGAGCATAAAAGTGTCTGAAGCTCCATTTCACTAAATGCGAACCTCGGTGAACGTTGGATTGTTGGCAAAACAATATCTGCTTACTGCCCTTCTGAAGATTTTAAAGAGCTTCAATTATAAAGAATTAGGCGAGTCCTTCCACCCAAGGAAAATTTTGATTGATTGGGTAAACCAGCAGGGATACGTAAAGCCAACAGTGTATTCCACAAGCAGTTGTAACGTCTTCAACTTGTTGCCTTTAAGGCCATGTTTTGAAACCCATATGCGACAAATCCTATTTGCAGTTGTTAACCACCGAGAGTGACTTACAGGACCAATTTCTAATAATGCCAGATCAGTTGGAAGTACACCTGTCCTTATGGCCTGAGTTATCCTGTAACCAAAAACCTGATCTGTAGAGAAATCTTTGACAACAGTGTCACTCAATGGAACCAAAGGCTCTGGAAAATTATATTCTGACAAATGAGGGATTGATTTCTAGTTCTGTTGCAGTATCAAGCATGTTGCCAATCTTACCACTCCACTT
>JABUQX010031527.1:0-27500 GCA_015478945.1 Trachelipus rathkii | reverse complement strand
TATTAATCCTAAAGTACCAATCACCATTGACAACCAATTATATCTCATATACACTACAGTTCACTTATTCGTCAATAAATAATATACTTGCAATATCCATTCAGAAGGACCTTACTAGATCACAAACATAACGCATTATGTAATCACTAATGAAATACCTGCCATAAAATGACTTCCTCGAATTAACTCTTAATCATACGCCTGTTGTAAAAATACCAGAATAATGAACCTAAATAGAATAATTTATTTCTTTCTTACTACCCTCACCATGGAAAATGAAAACGATTTGGGAAATATAGAAGATTTCGTATCGCAAAATTTATTCCGAAAGAGAAAGGAAAAAGAAACGGATCGCGAAGAATACGAAAGCGTGAAAGAACCCGAAAGACTGCGAAAAAAAAGGAGAATTAGCGATGAGTCGCCCGTAAGAGTCAATAACGTCCAGTTGCTTTACAACCTCTTATCTAACGAAAACTGCACGATTTACCCCGAAAAAGACGGGGTGGAGAAAAAGTTTCATTTTAATCTAAAGTCGGCATTATCGTACGCCTCTAGGGATCGTTCTTTCTTCCAGTCCTCTCAAAAGAAAATATCGGTCGATAAAAAAGAAAATGAAAAAGTAGAACCATTATCGCCGTCACCCTCCCCCTCTCTTTTCTTTTCGGTAGCATTCGCTTCGAAATTTCTAACGGAAAATAAGATTAACATTTTCATAAAAGCTCGCGAAATGTTCGGTAGAAAAACCAACTTTAAAAGGAATAGTATTAAAAAATTGCGGGAAGGCGAGTACGAAATATCTAAAAAACGCGATCCGAAAATATCGTATCTCGTCTCTTACGACAAAGACGCCGTCGCCGTACCTCTCGCGCACGCGCAAACCGTTAGGGACACGGATTGCTCCGATTCCGAAATTTTTACGAGGAGTGGTTCTTTCTACGAAGTTCTTACGGAATACGCCAAAGAATTTTCTAGTTTCGCGTCCAAATCCGCCCAGAAACGTCGGTTGTATATGGTATTAAGCGATACCGATGAAGAAGAAATAGAATTTCGACTGTTAAAGGAGTCGCGTCGCAATTCCTCCACCTCAACGGCTGCGTCGTCATTGTCGTCGCCGTCTCCGTTCGATGAAATAACGCCGGGGAGGCAGGCGACTGTAGTAGATGACAAAAAGATGATCCGAATAGAGGTTCCGACTAGTTATTTGCACGTTTCCTATATTTGCGAAAAGGAACTAGAAAAAATGGGCGTAAGGAGAAATGCGCGCCGTGGCCTCGATGATGATGATGAAGCCGTCGAAGAAAACTTTATGTCTTATTTGGAAAGAAAAACGATAAACTTTGATACGCGAATTATCAATGAAAACGAAGGTCTCGGTGGTGGTGGATGGGCAGGTAGGGTCAAGGATAACGACAGCAGCGCTACAGCAGCTGGAACAGATCTGATATGGCAGTGCCAATTCGACGAGGAACTCGAGAAGCAAATATTACAATTAATATCTTTGAAACAAAAACCGATCAAAGGCAGTTCGCTTAACGTTATAAAAGATATCCTTCGCAAATATTTCTACTACAACGCCGTTCTCTACTTGTGTAACGAGATAAACGACGGAGAGGACGCGAAAAGAATAAACGTTTTCCCCCCCGTGCCGTGCAATTATTTAGCGTTGAAAATGTTCTTTTTCGCTCGAGGTTCTCATATATGCAAACGAACGTTTTCTCACCAACTGAACACGATAAATTATTACATTTTCCGCGCTTTGCCGAAGGGAAACTTTAACAGAATTCTCGCCGAAAATTTTTACGACCGAGAATATTTTAGGAACAAAGACATTATTAAGGGAAGTACGCGATTCGGGAAACCGAAAAAGAGTACGTTAGCCGCCGCGACGATCGTTAGCACTTTGAAATTTTTATTCATGACCCTAAAAACGGGCGCGCGGATACTCGCCTCCGGACGGAAGAACTGCCGCCTCGACGACGACGAAATTAAAACGAAATTGAGTTTTTACTGCCGTCACCTATTGTACCTATATTTCGGGATGGTGTATTTTTGCCGATGGTCGGACGTGAATGGCATTACCGTTAAATTGGCGATAGATTCGGTCTTCGGCTTGCCCTTCTATATCGATAGCAAAGCCAAGTCCGAGCACGCTTCGCTCGACGATAAGACCGGAGAACAGGGCTCGTCACACCTGAGGCAACGTTTCCCTCACGTTTTGGGACTGCCGACGCACGTTTTAAGCCTTCTCGGTTTCAACGTCGTTCAATTGAACAAGCTAACGCGCCACGTGTCTTCGCAAAATAGGTACAACATCGGATCGACGTTATCGCAAAAACTCATCTCGCATACGATAGCCGACGACGAGAAAGCGAAATCGCGAGTAATGGAGAGCGCGAAAGAGTATAACGAAAAGTTGCGCGTCGTTATGGGTTTCGATATCGGATTGCCTCCGCCGCCCCCTCACAGTTTGATGCTGAACGTATACGAAACCGACATTCCGAAGCGCGTGCAAAAGCACTACGGGTTCGACGCGATAAATTTTCTCAAATCCCGCTCCATAGCGACTATGTTGATGGTTAGGGAAAAAATTAATAAAACTTCTTACGTACCTAACCCGCAGCCGCCGACGCCCACACTAAGATTCGAGCGGTTGTTTTTTCCGGAGAGGGTAAAAAACGAATCGGCCACGTTTAAGGAACATTGCGCCAGACGCTTTTTCTCGACGCCGTACTCTTTCAAAGACGATCGTTCGAAATATCCCTTTTATTACGAGGAGAGAGGGAATATAATAAACTCGGGAGCCCCCGTTCCTTTGGACGTCCAAAAAATATGGCTGTATTCGTCATTCAACGAATTATTTATAACGTATACGGAAGAATCGGCGTCGACGGCTGTGGCGGGCGCCCCTCTTTTGTATCGCGTTTTGAATATCGGGGACTTGGCATTTTACGCTCTGTATATCTTGGTGGGATATTGCAATATCTGCAATTTCTCACCCCACCGTTGGGGTAATTTCCTCCTCCCGAAAGTGTCCTCTTCTCGGGGTCAGGAAAAATTAATTAAAATATGGATTCCTCTGCGATTATTTTCTCGTTAAAGTGGATTTCTCTTCGCTCCCCCCGGTTTTATTCCTCTTCCAGATATTCGGAAGCTTCGCTTGGATGAGCTTACGTACTCGACAGCCCCGCCTCTGTATTACTAATAAGTCTCGAAAGACTCGAACAATGTCAAGCAACAACGAGGCAGCCACAAACCAACAACAACACACAACAACAACAACAACAACCAACACAACAATTACGAACGAGATTTCTGATTAACGCATCATTTTTTGCACAAAACAGCTTTAAAAGGACCGTATAGAAATACGCCAAATTGCAGATTTATGAATGACCAAAACTCGGTAACACGAGCTGGCTCTATTACAGAGTGTCGGCTATTATCAGTTAATTTGTGAGCCGACTCGCTAGGTAATAAATAGTTAACTCATGTCATGATGGGGAAAGCCTCAATTGCCAACTTGTTCGTAAACGATAAAATACTTTTAATAAACTCTTCGTAGTAAAGTATTCACCTAATTCCCTACGAGCTGAAAGATTAGGTATATAAACGCATTAATCTCAATAAATAATATTTCATACGATCACAGTTTTACTGTTTCAGAGAGCTACCTTTTCCGAATGATGATATTAGTTAATATATATTTTTATGTATTCGACGTTATAAGCTACTATTGCTTCAGTTATTGCTCCTCCAACGAATAAGTAGTAGATACCTCCGAGAAAATAAAGGACCAAGAATTTAGAGGAAGTCAGACGCGATCTCAGATAACATTAGAGGATATAAGATGTAAGATGGGTTAGATTTTAAAACTTTGGATAAATAGTCTTATATATAAATGCTGCGACGAGTTCAAAGAAATGTAAAAGAGTAACATACGCAAGGATCGTTGCGTAATTTATTCAAGCGCCATCTATTTGTGATGTATGATTAGCGATGGGAGAACTTGGCGTATCACGATAGGAGCGAAGGAAAAGGATTAGCGGCAGCCGCCACCACTGGCGAAGGCGCGTCATTTTCGCAGTCCGACTACTCCATCAGTAGAGCGGATCGGGACGGAAAATTCTGGGAGATGATGTTTTCTAACATTTTTTTCCACGTAGACGATTACACCTTAACCCCGAGAGTAATTTCTGTCGAAAAGAAGAAACTCTTGAACGTCGAGAAAAAGGTAAATATGAATGAAAATAAAAATACTAATATTTTTGTAAACGAGGGCTCAGGTGTGGTTTTGGCCGAGAAGGCGAAAGAATTATTAAAGGATAAAGCCGTCATATTATGCGAAAAAATGATTTTGCATAAAAATAGTGTGAAAGATTATAAATTCTAAAAATATATAATATAGCATTGACAGAATAAACGATAAATAAATAATACGTAATAGAGGAGATGGTAACTTTTTCTTCATATCATGGCATCGATAAATATTCGAATTTACGAAGTCGTTTTAAAGGATCAAAGTCACTCCGTACTGGAATTCGCATCGGCTATATTACTTCCGGTTACTACCAAAACTAACGATTATTTGTGGCTGAGCGATGACGACGACGAGGGCGACCACGACGACGACGGGAAGATTTTTGTTAAATTTACGCCGCCGGAAGGATATCTGCGTCCGATTAAGAGCGATCGTTACGACAAATATAATTATCCGATAAACGAAAAACGAGACACCATCTACACGCTTCGCGACTTTATTTATTTCAAAATGGAACCCCTTCTTCTCGAATCGTTATTGACGATGACGCTACGTAAATCCGGTGAAAGTAGTAGTAGTAGTAGTAGTCACGTTTTGCGTTTAAACGTCGTTCAAAAAAAGAGCGATGTCGATATAAATGTCCTTTCGAATAAAATATTGCAGCGATGGAGTTTTCGCATCAAGAATCGTCACGATTATCATCGAAGATACGCGGAAGTGATGAAATTTGAGCGTCAAAAGCTTACGGAGAGCGTAGACATTATGAATAGAATGGTTCGCGCAGCTTTTAAAAATCGTATCGAAAAAATAAGAAACGAAAATATTCGGGGACGGATTCTTCAGTTCGAATTAGCGACTTCCGTATTCGAGTGTAAAGAAATAATATCTTCTACGTGCGACATTTTTGGATCGCCATGGTCGGCGCGACGGCGACTATCCAGAAGAATGAAATTTCTAAAATTTATGCTACCGTCCAACAAAATTGTTTCCGAGTACTCCGTAAAGCGGTGGGAATTTACCGAGTTCGCCAAAAGCGACTTCGTTAACGTTTTGAGATCTATAATGGGACGACTAACCGAAATACCGGAGGAGGAAATTTACGAAAATCAGTGTCGCGTAACGTTCGAATCTACGATTCAAGATCTTCGCGATCCTCATTTAGTCGATTTGCTAAATCTCGGAAAAATCGCGTTCTTCAAGTTCTTCACGGTCACCGGTGTTCCCTTATTAATATACGCGACGAAGACGTCGATGACGAGCGGCTATCATTTCAGTGACAAAACGCCGTGGCAACTACGCGCCACCTTGAGCGATGTAAAGAACATTTACTCCGTACTGAGTCAAACCTTGATGGATTCTACGCCGTCGTCGTCATCGTCGCATTCCGCCGAGTTGGGAGGCGTCGTAACGACGTTGGATAACGGGACGGTAATAAACGCCGTCGTGCCCGTTTATACCCCGCCAGTAGCGACCGTCTTAAAACCGCTTATGAAAACCGAGGTATTCGCCTCGATTTGCACTTACTGCATTTTTAAAAACCCACTAACCATTTATACAAACGCCCACCTAGCGGCGTTGGTGCGCCTGTGGGCCAAACTGATAATTATCAAAGAGCAGTTTAGTTACATTCGAACGAAACTGAAATCGGTACGCGCGACCGCCGACGTTTATTTAGATCATCGCGATTTTGTGGCGTATAAAGTAAAACTAATAAGATCGCCGGATTTGGCGATCGCCGAATCGGAAACCTTGACGAAACCGTTATTTTTTCTTCACGCGTATCGCGATGAGGTGCCGGAAAAAAAGAAACTTAAATTCCTGTCTTTGCTATTTCCCGAATTAGTAGACCGTTTCGTTTTCGAAATAATTCGGGAAGTATCTCTTTCGTCCGCCATGTTATATTTCTTCACGATAGGAAGAGGGCTAGTCGCCGATACGAAAGACGGCGCGCATAACCTAGAATTGGAGAATTACACTCTTAAATCGAGCCGAGAAATAGTAGAGAGATTTAAGAGTGAACGTAACATTAACGAGAACGCTAAAGAAACAACGGGTGATTTGGAAAAATTAAAAATCTTTTGCGAGACGTACGAGCTGAAAGATTTCGAGGCTTATATCGGGTTGAACGAAAAAGCGTTTTTCGAGAGTAGAGAAGAGAGGTACATAGGCGATTTCAATTTAACGGACCTTATATTCATAGCCACGCGACATTTTGGTTTACCAGAGGACGTTGTAAGACGAGTATTCGACATCAAAGATTTGTTCAGATACGTCTATCATAGCCTTACTAAGAATGAATTTTCTCGAGGAGCGAAATCGGAAGACGAAAACGTAATTTCATCATACGAAGAGGCTCGCAAAGAGGTGGAATTGAAGATAAAAATAATTCTTAAAGACGCGGTCACCCAGAAGGCCATTTTCTGTTTTTTGAATTCATCTTAAGTAGTGGAGCATTGGAGGGATGGTTAGTCGGTTGGTTTCTTTTTTTTTTGAAGGGGGGGGGCGACGACATTCCTCTTTTTTTTAGTTAATTCAACTAATTTTTATTTGAAAATATATGTTTTATATTAAGCATTCGTAAGTTCGATGAGGCCAAACTATTTTGAACGCTAAAGGATGATTTATTTGCTCAAATGGAAGAACGAAGCGATTTCAATTTGACAAATAGAAACCGTATTTTTTTAATATAAAATGCACGATCTAAAGAATAAGATGAACGAGCCTTTTATTTGCCAAAGGTTCATATTTTTGAAATACTCATCAATATAACCATAAACTTAATAATTTTTTATAAACTTATCAATATAATTTTTGGAAAAATCAAACACTTTTGTCTTAACAAAATATTATTATTATTACCAAAATGTATAATCGTGAGGAAATAAAAATATTCTATTACTTTTTTTTCTTTACATCATCATTATTTCGTGTTTTTTTTTAATTTTATACTCGACTAATTTAATTAGCCTATTAAAAAATAAGAAATTATCATAAGTTGAGGGAATTACAAAAAGGTCTACAGGAGAAGACTGGTTTGAAAAACATAAATCATAAAATAATTGGTCTATAGGGGATTTCCTGGAGAATAGGGTTTTCATCATGTTGAATATCTCGCTTCTAATGAGTAATTTTAGACGCCAGCTAAAAACTGGAAAGCCTCGTGAGTCAGACGCGTTTATTAAAATATTCTTGATGGGGAGTCTCCTTTTGCAGAGATCGTTGCAAATATGAAAAGGAGGGAGAATCGGTGGAGAATTCATCGTCGACGAAATCTCCTCCTCACAAAAATAGTCGAAATTCAATTCCAAAGTATCCAAAGATTCTCCGATTCCGAAAATCCGGTGAAGATTAAAATATTTGACGTTAAACCGGTCTAGAAAGACCGTTACTTTTTTAAGGCTCGGGAAGACCCTAAGAAAACCGTACAAGTCCTCGCAAAAATAGATCCTCAATTCTTTTAATTCTTCGCACAATTGTACGTCGTCGTAATTTTTCAAACCGTCTAATGTCAGATCTAAAATAGAATTTGAATCGCACCGGATTTCTAAACATCTGAGGTTCGGAAAAGCCTTTAAAAAATTCATATCTAGTTCTTTATGTAATAGAAATACGTTCCGAATGTTCCCTCTCCTATCGTCGTCGTCAGGAATTATTTTCAACTTACGCACGTTCGTAAACTGAAAAGGATCATTCACCTTTTGATTAGTCCTGAAAATACCATTAAAATCGCAGAAATTCGTTATTTTTAGTTCGACGAAACCGTCTTTTTCTTCGGCCTTATTTTCCAGGATTTTGCGAAATTTTTTGATGTCCCAGGAGTTTAGTATTTCTCTTCCGAAGCGGCTATGATAATAAAAGCAGCGACAACCGTAATCGCAATAGTAATTAAACATGTCGCTCATGACTGTAGTCAATACCGCGCGAATCCCGAGACATAAGTGACACAATGGCATTTCGATTTCGCTCCGTTTGACTCCGTATCTGTCCCCAGAGCCAGTAAGAGTACGTAAACTGAATCTCTCCCATAAGTAATTTATTATCGATAAAATGTTTCCACTTCAGAGCGGCTATTGAAATAAAACTTGATTCACTCTGTATAAAGAGTTCCAAGAAAACTTCTATCTACTGACCTAATGTTAAATTTTACCACTAGACCAAAGTCGTGCTAAATTTCTACCTAAGGAACTGACCAAAGTTAAATATAAACCTTTATAAAACTGCATTTCATAGAATCAAAAGAGACAGAGCAAACTGTAGTTTTGAAGTTTGTGTTAAGAGTCAAAAAGATTTAACTCTAGTAAATGTAATGATGTTGTAACGCATTTCGATGAACTAAGTTCTCGTGACCAATCCGCAACCGTCTTACCTGACATATCTCGTGTAGTGAGAAGGGTAGAAAATCTTACACGCTGAAACTATTACGATTTTTTTTCCTTACACATACGGTGCGAACAATTCATTCTCAGTTGAAAAAATTATATAGGGTTTTTTTTTTTCGTAGGAATTTGCGGAGCGTTGTTTTTAATTGTTATATGTTAAATTGGTTTTAGAAAATTTTTTTTTTCTTCTTTTTCGTCTGTAAGACTAACTTACCATATTCGAGGACATTCTTGTCCCGGCCCTCGAGGTATCAGGTAAAAATTAAAAAATTCTGGTGCCCTGTGCTCTACTTTTATTAACGTATTTTTAGGCTTTTAAATTATCATAATATTAATTTAATTATTTACGAATTTCCTATTCCCAGTTTATTGTCAAAGGCCCGTACGCATTTCCCTGGCATATGTCGTCAATTATCATGTTTAACGGGATGATTTTCATGGTTGAAACAGAAAAGTTTGTCGGGGAATATATTCTGCTCTCTGTATGTATACCGAAATGTAAATCTAGTTTAATCAATTCTAAATTTGTGTCGGCACTTGTATATTTTCTTGAATATTTAATGGGTTTAATCCCCTATTCGATAGTCGTTTTATGATGGTCGAAAATCATTTTTTTCTCCAGTACATTTTTTTTTATCGCTGGATTTATTTATCCGTTTGTGAATGTTGGAATGCTATTAGGTCCTTCCGTAGTGTTTGTGTATTTGAGGTCCAATATCTGTTCCGAGTTTGTGACCCTGATATTGATCGTGGTTTGCACAGTAAATTTTGCTTAAGAAGTTTGTTTCATCTTCTATCTTCATCCACAACTGAACAAAGGTCCTCTGGCGACCGTCAAGGGTTAAGTAATGGTCGACACGAGAATCGTTGTTCCGGTGGATTTTTAAAATCAAATCTGGCGCCTGTTTTTTATAGAAAATATTTTGAATTTTTACTAATATTTTGGTTTTGCCAATTTTTTTTTTCAAATGAGCTTTACTTTTCGTGCTATAAAATTATTATCCCTTGGACCAACGCCGTCATGTTCGCGTCTTCTATAATGAGAATATTCGATCACCAACACACCAACAACGCAGCAATACACACAACCGTTTACGTCATGCTTAAGTTCACTATATTGCATTTGTGACACGGCTGGTGCAAATTTTCTTGTTAAGAATTTTAGCTCAGTTAATTTGATCTAGAAAAAATGGCTTTTCCTTTATCTATCTTCAATTGTGCCCCTAAATAAAATACAGATAAAACCATTTCGACATCTTCTTTACGTCATGACCTCGATCTCTAATTGGAATGATAAATGTCAGCAGAAAAATATGATTTAATTATTTCCTATTTATTACAAGTTAAGATTATAAATAAAACTCATATATATATTTGAAAAAAAGCAATTTTTTAGTTATATTTTGTAAATTCTATGCTTGATGAACAATTTTTTTCAATTATTTATTTTTTTTTATTATAATTAGTTCTTTTACTACTATCTTATTATTATAATTTTTCTTACAATGAATTTTAATAATATGACGATGACGTTCTCGCTTACGTTTCATCGGGTCCCGAGAAGAGCTCTTGCTTCTGGTGGATGATCATTATTGGTTTCCAAATACGTTCAAACGTGTTAGAACCCTGTAGTCTTTCATATATCGACATTTTTACGGGCACGATTGAGCATACGGTCGTAACCTCGATGTCTAAGTTCCCAAATCGTTCAAAAAATTTTGAAGTCTGGTTGGTTTAAAAAAAAATTTTGAAAAAAATTATGCGATTGGGAATTTAGACATCGAGGTTACGACCAAATAGGTAATTGAGCCCGTTAAAATGATACTATAGTAAAGGAACCTGTGTTGTGACACGTTTGAACGTATTTCAAAATCTATATTTCTTCTCGTAAGTTCCTCCTCGGGGCTCGATGAAACGGCGCGAAATACATTCTGAAATTTAGGGACGAATATTTTATTTTTTTTTTAAAGGAATAAATATATGTATATAATATATGATCAATTTTTGCTTTGTCGAGATACATTTCTTTTTCGAACAATTTATTTATAATTTTATTTTATTTTAATTTAGTTACCCCTAAAAAATATTTTATTAAAGAAAACGGGATTTAGGGGATACTAATTTAAAAAAAATAATTCCTTTTAAATTACTAAATAATTCTGTAACTTTAAACATTTTCCGAAATAGTTTTTCGTTATTTAGATAAAACATTCGGAGACACAATTAAATGAGAATATGAAACAACATTCGACTTCTAGGCCTCGGTTAAAAGTCTTGCAAAGCACTCCTTTTTGTGACCAAATGACAATTGGAAGCACTTTTCTGTGACCTGATGAATTATATACTGATTGCATATTATTGCTTTGCCTTAGATTGATTTATTTATCGACATATTTTTATTGTTATTTCAATCATCATTATATTCCTTAAAACTCTTATATAAACGCTTAACCGTATATAATATATGGATAAAAGTAACATTAAATTTCTGAATAAACAAAAAATTATTTCCAAAAAATTTTTAAAGTTTATTTAAGATTGATTAAAAATTTTACAAAGAAAATTAATTTTTTATTAATTAGTTTATCGTCAATTACTTCGTTTTTACATTTAATAAAATATTTTTAGGAAAAAATAAAAAAATGGATAACTAATTATATAAAAAATAAAAATGTTAAATTAAATTCTTTATAAATAATGTATCTTAGGATAGATATAGTGGTTTTAAATTAATTAACATATATATATCGTTTAAAAGTATACAATATGGATAGATAAAGTAACATTAAAATATTTGATAAATAGGTGTTACACTGGAAAAAATTTGATTTCATGTTCTTCGATTTAAATGTGAGTTAGTTTGGATATTCTTAGGCTTAAAAAAACTTTTTTATTTTATTTTCCGTTTCGTAACCCTCATTATCATTATATGGATGTTATATTATGCTTTTAAAATCTGCTCCCCGCATTCCTATACACAGAAATACATTTAATAATGTGGTTACAATTGCAGCTAAAAAAGTATTAAGGAAAACAGTAAATCCGGTTACATACTAAGAGATAAGTTGATTCTGAAAAAATGGCGTTCATTGCCGTCTCATGAAAGAGATACTGTATGATATTTTGTTCGAAATACGCTTTAAACTTACAGAACTTTAGATCATTCCGTCAAAAATGAATTTTATAGTATGTCAAAGTTTCAGATGGCTCATCTTCCTATATGACGAACCTCGATGTCTAAACTTTCAAAATTAATTACTTTATTAAAGAGTAATGAATAGTCCTGGATATTTTGAGGATAGGCTTAAAAAAAGCATAACGATTTCCGTTTATAATCGCAATTCTTTAAACACATGTACTTATCCGAAAATTAATTACTCGAGCAGCTATATGAACATACGTTTACACGAACAATTGTTGTATAAATAATTCAAAATTATTCCTAATTATGTTATGAGAGAAGTCGATTCCTAAAAGTGGCGTTTCATCGGATCTAGGGAAGAGATACTAGTATCTATATTCGGTGTGCGAAATACGTTTCAAACTGTATTCTAGACACTTGAGCATTCCTTTATACCTAGTATCATTCAACGGGCTCGATCTTCCTATATGACGTAACCTCATGTCTAAGTTTCCCAAAACCTAAAAAAAATTTCTGAAAAAATTTGTTTTCATCGCAGGACTTACACAAAAAAAATTCGGTCGGGAACTTTAGACATCGAGGTTTACGGATCACAAGTAGATCGAGTCCGCTAGAAACGTTACCGTTTTGCTAAAAGGTCCTACTGCGGCTATACTACGTTAACGTACTTCGGAAACCAAAAAATTGTCTAGAATAGTCCTAGCTTCCTCGCATACCCGATTGAACGTACACTAAAAGATCCACTTCTCCTATAATGATATTAGGGATAGAGATTAAATAATCGTCTTAACAGTATAACGTTTAAAAGTACTACAATATGTGGAAAAAGTAACGTAGTATTATTGTTGCATAAATAAGTTGTATTTTGAATCTGTGTTAAACATTGTACAATTAGTATCATGAGCTTAGTTTGTATTGGCAAGCATTGAAGTACAAATTCCTGGATAATCGCATTCCTTTTTAAAATTTAATAAACTTACGAAATAATTTAATACATTGTATTTATATTGAAAACGTATTTACACAACAATAATGTTTGTAGATAATAAATTCGAAAATCATTTCCTATTATATATTGAGAGACAGTCATATTCCTAATATGTGAGCGTTATTTTACTCATATATTATAATTTCAGTTAAACTGAATAAGTGATATAGAATATATATATATATAGTTAAATAAGATATAAATATTTAATAATTATGATATATATTAATAATATTCTGTGAGTTGCAAAAAAATTACAAATTATCTAATAATACTTAATATAGAATATAGTCATATCCTTTATTATAACCCCTTGTTATCAGAACCTCTCAAGTCGAGGGCATTCTGATTTCTCTATATGATTATATCTGAGATTAAGCAAGTAAACCTCGATAGTACATAAGTTCCCAATAAATCTCATAAATATAATATATGATAAAAAAATTTTTTTTATCATCTTAAACCATATCACTCAAATAATAATAATGAATTTTCGGTATTCGTAGAGTAATACTATTAAGATACATCTCGATAGTACGACATCATACAAAGGTAAGTCGTAGTCCGTATATAAACTCAGTATACACGTTCTTACATAGTATATACTATATATACTATTATACTATATTTATTTATTTCATTTATATAACTATTACATGATTATATTGAACGTATTCAAAAAATAAATATACAATATAATTTTATATACGTAAATTAGTTCAACTATCTTCCTCTCGATTGCATCGAGTGAAACGATCACTAACGAAATGCGATTCTCTGCTCTCATATTGTAATCGGACGCTATGCATAGATAACGGTGCGAAAAGCTTGAAAGGATAGATAATTAACATAATTATCTCCTTCATATAAAAACTCGTCTTAAAAGATATTATACAATATTGTGAGATATAAAATAGTACATTAGAATATATATATATTATTTTTGATTATCAAATATACACCTTTATTTAACTATTCTACTAAAATTAATAGTTTTGTGGAAGACTTATATCAATTAGTTACTGGTATGATCTAACCATGAAACTTGAAGCCAAGAAATTTTAATTTATTAATATCGACAATAACATCCAACATTACTATAATATATATATAAGTATTTACATTTATAGATAAATTTATATTTTATATTACCTTCAGTATTATATTATATTAAATTTAGAAAAGAAATTGTTTGAAATAGTAAAAATATGAATATGTAAACATTTTTAACTAATAATATAATCACTACTAACAACAACATTTATTATGAATATAGAAGGCTATCGATTCCTAATAATGGCGTTTGCCATATCGGACCTCGCGGAAGATTGGATTACTGTATGGATCTATGAGATTACTTTGTTTTGCGGAAATACGTTGTTTTTTTTACAAATAACTTCATATCGAGAAATTGTTAATTTAGCATTCCAATTCATTATATTATAGTAGTATCATTTCAAGGGGCTCGATCTTCCTATATGACGTCACCTTATCATCCTTTT
Organism: Trachelipus rathkii; assembly: GCA_015478945.1. NCBI lineage: Eukaryota > Metazoa > Arthropoda > Malacostraca > Isopoda > Trachelipodidae > Trachelipus > Trachelipus rathkii. The sequence continues at coordinate 13,231 of JABUQX010031527.1, read as the reverse complement.
CTCTCAAAACTCTTAAAATTATTTTTTTGGCTGAAAATTTTTTTGCGACACTTTTACAAAAAAAAATTTACTCGGTTGTGATCGACTGGCACTTAGACCATCGAGTGTTACAGACAGCGATAGAAGATCGAGTCTGATAGTAAAAACGCCGTTACCGTTTCTAAGGCCTACTGTATGGACACCTATCATAGTATACTACAGTTTAAGTATTTGGAACCAAAATATAGAAGATTTTATCCAAATTGCTCTTCATAGATACCCGATGAAACGACACTAAAAGAATCCACTCTCCATTATAATATTATATTATAGGAATGATTAAATCAATTATTTAAATACATATAAACGTTTAAAAGTATTACAATATGGAAAGAAGTAACATTAGATAAAATAATTTGATAAATAAGTGTTTTTTACTTTCAAAAATTAAATTTATGTTTTGTTAAAGATATGAGTTAATTTGGTATCTAAATGCAGATGGTTATTAAAAAGCATTAAAGCAATATCTTATTATAAGTTCGCATTCCTTTTTATACACCTTTACTTATCGCAAAATATATTTATTACTCGAGCCAGGTATATGAAATACGTTTACACAACAATTGTTTGTAGAAATAATTCAAAATAAATTTATTCCTAATTATATTATGAGAGATAGTCTCGATTACCTAAATATTATATGAGCTGATTTCATTCAGTATCTCGGGAAAGAATATAGATATACTTCAGACTTAGAAAGAATAGTCATCCTGCTCAGAATCTTATAGAAATCTTAGCTAAATCTTCATATCGATATATGAGTATCAAGAAATCAGTATTCAACAGAGCACTCGAATCATGTATATCCCCGAGCGTTATAAATTTTGTATCGTGACTCAAGATTTATATCTTTAAACTTCTTAATAATAAAAGTGTTTGATAGTATATATATATATTTATTTTATCTAACTCAGAGAAACTCAACTAAAGAGAAATTTCTCAGCAGATTTACACAGGACTAGACATCGATGGTTACGACACAAGGAGAACCGAGTCCTTTAGAAAATGTATACCCGATTTTCAAGGTCACTATCCGGATATCTACTTGAACGTATTCGGAAAACCGAGAAATATCGTAAATATCAGTCTTCTATGGCCAGTGCCCCGATGATACGACACAACGAATCCACTGTCTCGCATAAATGTATTAATAGAATATATTTGAATTTTTGTCTTATAATCAAAGTTTGTTATTCTGCTCATAATTATTGAGAGAAGTAAATAATTATTTCAGATAGTAAATGTGTTAAGATAGGTAATTGGAAATTATGGAATCTGCCTGTATATCTATTTTTTAAAGCCTTAAGATACCAAACTAACTCATATCTTTAACAATAACTAATTAATTTTATATAACGTTTGAAACATATTAATTTTTCAAAAGATATTTATTACTTAGCCAGCTATTAATGAGATTCTATTTGAAATTACCTATTTTAGAAATATATTCAATAGATTCTAATTCGATATGAGTTAAGTATGATTCCTAAATCCTGCATCGGCAAATCGTCAGTAGATCCTATAAATTGTTATGTGCGCAAAATACTTTTCAAAAACGTATTTGCATAAATTTTTGGCTTACTTTTTATTGGTTTATATTGTCGACGGGCTCGATCTCCTATGTGACGTAACCTCGATGTCTAATTTCCCAATCGCATAGAAAACTTTAATTTTAAGAGTATGTTATATATTTTTTTATGGGTGGCCTTCATACCGAACGCACAGGTGACATGAGTGATTACGTATATCGCCCCCCGTTAGCCATCGAGCTCCCACGGAAGCACAAGAAAGAGCGCCGACTGCAAGCCCGTTTGAACTGTATGCATCTATTATTGACGGGAATACTGATGGTTATTATAATAACGTCTAAGTTTATCCGTTATTTTCACTGAGAAAAACCAAATATTCTCAACTACATTCAAGCTTTTCCTCTTACATTCGATCTGACAGATTCTCTCTACGCTCCTAACAGTCATCATCCTTATTTTTCTACTCGTTTATTTAGCGTTTATGTTGTACTTTATGAGCTGGATACGAAGTCTGGAGTATATATAAAAAAAAATAAAAAGAAATAAAGAAATTAAAATATAATCGTTGATGTCAATTCATTAAAGATTTTCAGATAAAATTCTAAAATTCCATATTTAAACATGTTATTAGTTTTCTTTACCTATCTTAGTTTTATAAAATAGTATTGTTAAACCTTTTATAAAATTAATTAAGTTTGTCTGCTACTCTAGTTCTACCATATATATATATAGAATAGTTATAAAATACTACACTGAATGTTATTATAAACGTAGACGTTTCAGTTCAGATTGATATGAAATAAAATAAAATTAAGAAAACGTTATGAGTGTTATTATATATTCATATTAGTTATCTAGATATAAATACATACTCATCAAATAAAATAATAATACATAATATAAATATCTATAACAATTATACTATTTTTATAACATAGTGAGTTTATTTATATATCAAACATATAAAATAATAAAATCGTCCCAACCTTCTTTTAGCTCGCTATATATCAGACTAAAGAGCATATACAAATTACATTCCCTTAATTGTATTTTCCTGCTAGTTACTATAATTCTATTTACTAAACAACTCAGATTATAGATTAGCATACGCGTCAATCTTCTGGGCTAAAATATCATTAATAAGACAACTTGTTAAGATGATACAATTGGGTTTATTAACCAAAAAATTAAATTTCACTAGTGTCTCTATGATATCTTGATTAAGATTAGTACTTGGAAGTTGGTTTAATTTAAATTGTTATAATAAACAGATCAATATATTTATAGCAATAAATGAGATCCAATAAATCACTGCTATAATATTCTAAGTGAGATAATAATGAATGAATAAGGGTTATTCTGTTTAATAAAGATACTTTCCCTAGTCTACATGATATATATATCATATTCACCCTAGATTAAAAATAAAGGACATGGAGATACATTATAGTGCATCCTTAAAACCACATAGCTGAAAACACACAGGAGAATTAATCCCCTACCTTAATGCTACTGACAAAAGCAGAATGGCAACTAATTTAACAAAACCTGTAATTAACTGTCCTATATATACGATGCGTAATATTCGTTACATCTATACTGAATGATTCATCTCTTCTACCTCTTATGAATACCAAGGCTGAGCTTCCATATTATGAGTAAAGATGAAAAAATATGGTAATAAAAGTTCGATCAAAATGAAAGAAATGAAATTGTAAACGAGTAAAAGGACGCTTTCTTGCTTCACGCGTTTAACATTTTTTTCTCATATTCATCTTAGCTACTCGGAAATCTCGTCATTTGTTATTCGTACTCAAATTATTTCTTACCTAATATTACTAAGACGCTCTATTAAGCGATCTGATTGAGATTGTTTTCGTGTCTGCATCGAGTCACTCACTCAGAGATTTAATATTATATTTGATTATTCTAATTGACAAAGTATACTGCGGTGTGATAGTTGATATGTCTCTCGACTATAGAGCGATTATGTAACAGACATATCATTGACATGTGCAAGTCCCTGGCATCATCGTGAGGAGAAGAAACACACCTGATATAGGTTCTATCTATATATATCTATAATTCGTAAAAAGCGATATTTTATGTCGGTATATGTAGTCGTTATATACTCATATAGGATTGAGTAATATATGGGACGTGAGCGATATAAATAATAGTTCTAATATATAAGAAAAAAACCGTTACAATTTTTAGTAGTTTCACTTTAAGGGAGTAGTTCTCACTCACTCACGATACGACTGAATTGTATAGCGCGTTGCATATCGAGTAGATCGTTTATAAAGAGCTCATGAAATTCTTCACATTAAGTCGGTTATGTTATATAGATGACACTCAATAAATTAATAATCATGCGTTCAATATATTAATATCATTATGATTTATCGATTCGAGCGGGGTCCTAATATCCGTCGTAAAGGTAGTGAGTCCGATTTTTATATTAATACTCACTAGCTATATACTTCGCCCACGGTAACGCTACCTACGATTAGTACATCGTCGAGCCTGTATATATTATATATAAACTTATAATATTTTTCTCACGTATAATATATTCCCCTTTATACGTGACTGAGAGAAAATAGTACCGCGAATAAGTTCTCACCCTTGTATATCATGTTATATAACTGTCCTTGTAGAAAACCGAAACAGAATTTTAAGTTTATTATATTAGACTAATAAAAACAATTTTCCTTTATTGTGCTTCACGTAGTTATTCGTCTCATGTTTTACACTCGAGATATTTCACATCTGACAGTGAAAAATAAGATCCGACAACACCAATCGTAATTTATTTGTCATGTAATAAATAACTCTCTTATATATGATTAGGTGAGCTTTCGATAGGATATGACGAATTCGATATATGCTCTAATAAATATTTTTTTAATCCAACTTTATCCTCCCACAATCGTTTATATTTGTTAAGTTAATATCCGAAATATATTATCTTCATCGCTAGATTGTTATATGCGTATATATAAGTAAACTATATTTTTATGCACAGTTGCCTGAAATTAATTATGTCAGAATCAATTTGCAATAAATTAGATTATTACCCACACACTTTCCTACTTTCACGACTCCTCTCCTTAATTAAACCTACCTAAACCTTTTCCTTCTCGAATGAAATTCAAAGTAACCGTATTAACGCGATTACCTCAAAAACGCTAAGAATAAAAACTCACATAATATTAGTAAATTATCAATATTAAAACAACAACATCTCTCACAATATATAATTAAGCCATTACAGAAGTCTAAACATATCCTCGTCAGCGATACTCTACCGCATCTTTTTCTCGTGATTATTTTATATTCTTATTAACAGTTCCAAGAGCACCATGCATTATATTAAAAATATAAAAATTCAGTTTCAGTGTTTTATTTTCTTTACAGATTATATGAAAACAGACATTATAATAAGATATACTAGAATAAGTGTGAAGTACTCGAGTATATATATAGTATATCATATTATATACTATATATAGTAGTATTATAATATAACTATATAGTTATTTAGTATATAGTAATGATAATATATTGATCTATAGAGTGGATAGATACGTACCCTTTCTTACGACTATAATCTTATCGTGAAGTAATAAATTTACACGTAAGGAAATTTTATTTAAAATTTTATTACTTGAATGCATATCTACCTGATAAATAGTGCCACATCAGGACTGAATCTAGCCCTTTATCACGTATTGTATATTTCGATAAAGTATTTCAAACCAAAGAGAGCTATCTCGTCTATTGGATATTCTCCTCTTAGTACATATCTCGAATGATAAAATGGGTAGTACACAGAAATCTAATCATTATTTGAAATGTAGAAACCTAAAAAATTGTCAATGTGTGGATATGATCTTTTTGCTTAGACTGAGTCTCATAACACTCACTCATTCATGGTTTTACAAGTAACCTATAAAGTATATGGAATGTCGATACGTGAGATTTGGATCGGAAAATAGATAGTTATGTCTCTCCGTATTTTTGATAAAACTTTTCTGAAAACTGAAATAAGCAGAATACCCAGTGAGGTATAGGCAGCAATACAGGAATGCACGAGTCGGGTCTCTCTGCGTTCATCTTGTAAGGAGACAGAACGCTAGACGAAACGATAAAGAGAGTGGTTGTTGGACTCGGTCCGTATTCGAGCTCTAGTCTGCCCTTTCGGTGATAGCTCTACTGACCCATCACGTCTAGGAGTAAATATAAACAAAAAACTATATCAACTAATAAATATATGTTTATATAAAAAGATTGAAAATATCATATTATCTTCTTTATATCTTCGAGTATAATTTATTAAAACGCAATAAAAATTATTATAATTCTTCTTTATAATTTATCTATAACTTAAAATCTTCACTATTACGCCTGATTCCATTTACCATATATTGATTTATAATAACCTTATTGATAAACTTCTCGTGATGATATTATAATATGAAAATATTTAATAATCATTTGTTAACTTTCTTATAGTGCTAATTTATTTATTTATAGTAATAATTGAATAATATCACTGAATCTAAGCGTTATATGATATTAAAAATAAAGAAGTTCTTCATAAAATATCAAAATATTCACTAGTCACGTGATTAAGTGAGAATAAAGAATATTATATTAATCTTAATTATAATATGCTTAATAAGTAAATTAATCTAATAATACACTTTATATCGAACTTGGTATATACTGCCTTACTGATTAATATATGTCGACCGATAAGGCTTCTCCCCCTTTATATATATCCTCAATATAATAACCGGTTGATTCCCCCAGTCTCAATGTAGTGAACAGGTCCTTTAATATTATTAAGCGTTATAGAGCTATCTGGAGTTATGACGTAACGATAATAAACTCAAAAAATAAATATAATTTATTAATATTTTAAATATTAAGGAATAACTTGTTTCATATTAATAATTATACATCATTTATAGATTTGTTCAATTCCCGTTGTCATAATTCAATTTTTTTTTTACAATAAATATTAATAATATATACTAGATACATATAATAAAATACATTTCTATCACTTTTGCGTGTTATCCTCCGTTGTTTTCATTGTTTTATAGTTTGTTTAACTCTGAAGGTCAACACTCGTCAATCTATTAGATTACTGTAGAAGTTAATTCTCGAAAATGACAAAATTAGCTACTTTACTTCTATACTAATATGTATCTAGTGTCCAAAAAAACGAATAGATTTAATTCTTATTCGTTATAGATAATCATTTACTTACTCCTTATAAGTGCCCAAAAATGTTTCATTCTTTTTCCACTCAATATTTTAATTCGTATTGTATATATATATTATTCTAGGTTGTATAAAAAGGAAAAGAAAGATTATTTTAATGATTGATTAAATTGGAAATGAAAATAATTTAAAAAGTACGATAGATTTTATATATATATACTGAAATTAAATTACAAATAATAGTGATAAAAATAAATACTCTCATCTACTAACTTATAAGAAAAAATATTAACTATATTTAATTTGATATATATTTTCATAATATATCAATTTCATAATAAATATAAATCAATAATAATATTTAATTATATATTACAAATATTGAAAAAGTCTTATAAAAATGTAAAATAAAAAAAGCCCGAACGCTTTTACAATTGCAGTCTTCCGATAATATGAATGAGCGTAAAGTAATATATACGGCTTCTTATCACGAAAAAATTCCTCAAGAAAATATACCGAAATCGGAAATCTGAGATATGCTTGACTGCAAAATATATAAGTTTAACGAGAGTCGCTACAATAGACTTCGAGAACGAAAAACGAATTTAAAACATTTAGGGTAACACTTCACGTCAGTCGTCGAATTCAGCGGCGCGGAGAAATTCTTGTCAACGTGAGTAACTCTCTCGACTCATTAGGTATAAGGCAATATGGCATCGAATTTGAATTTATCGACTGACATACTTCATTAGATAAGAGTGAGGTAGACAGAGTAATGACATATATAAAAATTCAATCTTATAGCGTGTAATCTGCGTAATCTAACATTCCGAAATATTAGTGTATGAACAAGAGATAAAAACATAGAGCTACCGAGCACATGAGGATTCCGAGCGAAACAGTAGCATGAACCAAGTGGTTTCATCTATTCTCTTCACATACTCACATTATACTCGTATCTGATAGCTAATGATTCAAATTTTAAGATCTCATGGATATGAGATAATGTATTCAGTCACGCTGAGGCATAATGAATCGTTTTTTTATTTCGACTAAATACACTGAATTCATCTTAATGTTACCTCTTGTAGTTAGTCTCGCTGATGTCACTGACACTATTATTAAGTAACGTTATATCGTTACTTTATATTATAAGAGCTGTTTGGAGAAAAGTCGCTCCACAAAAAAGTGAGATTTAAGTATAAAAATACAGAGATTCGATTATCTTGTTAGATAATAAAGTTGAGTTCGAAACGATGGTTTATTTATTCATTGTGCGTATAAAAATACGAAACGGTGACCCTATTTTAGTAGATAAGGTAACATATGGTACCCTCTAAATATTATAAAGATCATTCATAATATAAATGAGAGTTGAAAGAAAAGGTAAAATTGAGAAAATATGATTTAAAAAAAAGAAAAACGAATGTAGATGAAGAGCTCAATGAATAAAGCCGTATAATACTCGTAGTTTATTTCTAAATAACTAGGGTCAGGAGAGATATATCGATCACACATATTTTTCGATAAGAAAAATCCGCTCTTCTTGTTCAATTCTCTGACGATAAACACTTATAGGAGCTTTATATGAGTATTTGAATATATCGCAGAACATTATTCACTCTTCATTGTTCGTACATTAAAGTGAGGGTGCGGAAACGTTACTGAAGTAATATCTACGTCAAATATTTTAGATAGTCATGCTCCGATCTAAATATAAGCCTAACTCTAACATAGGGTGAGTCGGAAACGAGCTTAAAATTTGGCTGATAATCTTTAGACCTATCGTAAACCGATGGAAGAAATCGAAAAGGCCCATAGGAGTCGAATTCGCCGAGGAACTAAAAATCCGCGCGTCAGCGTAAGATAAACATACTTTGCGAAGATGAAATATCTCGCTAAGCTCAATATACAGTGCCGCTTTGTACATCTTCGACATCTCTCACGTATCCGTGGGACTTCTTCCTCGTACGAGGACGTCTTCTCTCGCTCCTCATCCTCAATACTCGTATCCTCCTCTCTCTCTCTCTCTCTCATCTACACTCTCTATCTCCTCTCTCTATCTCATCGTCTTCGTCTCCGTTACCTAGTATATCGTATGTCAGATCCATAATGATAACTCTGCAAGTGTTACTTAATAAATGTTAGATATAATGTGCTGAAATTATGATACTTTAAAATAGTACGACTCCTAATAACTAGACATCGTCCACTAGTGGTCAGATAACTAGTCGCGAATTCGAAGTGGATAGTTTCATTTACATAACAATAAACCTCTCTCCCACCGACGTCGTAAATTAGAAGCCTAGTAATATACGTAAGCTGTGACGCTGACTCTAGGACTCTCATAGCGAAAAGCACATAATTATATATATAATATATTATATCGCTGTATCTGATGCAACAACTTATACTTTTAATCATCTACTCAGCGAGATCTGTGCTCCAACCGGCGGTCGCTAAATTGCACACATATACTGTCTGAAATGAGTGAAAAGTTCGACGAAACAATATTATGACAACCTATTATATCGCCAATATGTTACACAGATTTGATAAATATATCAAGACATGAATTGAAAAGAAGATTAAACGAGTTGGGCTACGTTATTACTCATGAATCTGAAGAGTCAGCTCTTTATTAAGTATCTTGAGTTTGTATTAGGATTCAAGTATATAGTATAAACTAGGACGACCTGACTATAGCGACCGATATATTAACTCTATATATGTGATCCAGAAGCATAGGCTATATAGAGTGAGCGATTTGCGCCACGCGACTATTACCTGGATCGACGCGATCACCAGACGTATATATATAAAATACTATTAATCGCTAGTGATCTAGCTACCGTGAGTCAGGTGAATATATATATTACTGCGGGTAGTATAAAAGTTATACAAATAGAAGGCGACGGTAATTAGAACGCATGAGCGTATATTCCATAAATAAATAATATTGAGATAAACCGATATTATTCTATATCCTATGTATATTGATACGTAGCTTGCGTAATATTAATACCCGATAAAAAGGTAAACTTAGTGATAATATCACTTACTTATTTGGTTTACCAGAGAGAATCTAGATTCGCTACTAGTATAAATTAACGCATATATATAACATACTCTATATGATGGGTACAATTTAGTGTGTTGATCACTAGCTTACGCAACTTTATGCCATTTTGAGTCTTTTGGCGGTGTTCGGTCAGAGACTAATAAGAAATGCGTGTATAGGAACCTTTACCATCTATACTTAAGCTCGACAGAGCAATGTCCAGTACCTACGCACTCTCCAAATCATAGAGATGGAACGAATGAAATGTGAACAAACATGATCTATTTACTTTACGTATGAAGTCTATTGCTGTCCTTTATAGTGAATATCGTGTTGTTAGCTAACATACTTATTATGTGTGACTGTATATTTATTAATAAAATACTTAAAAAAACAAAAACATTATTTAAATTAACCAGATCTATTCATTATCTCGTAAAGAACAAAAGGTTAGGACAGACTGACACACGAATTTTAATAGAGAAGTTTTGAAAAGCGTTAACTGCGGTGAGATTTTGACGTCGAGTGACAGCCGACGGAACTGAGTATACACGAAATTTATTCATGATATTATATATTCTAATTATATAAGTATAAATTATATAAGTATAATAGGTTATATAATAATATATATATTTATATAAATATATATATATATATATATATATAATATATATATATATAATATATATATATATAATAATATTAATTTAACGAAAAACGTGTTTTCGATTTCGTTTGAGTGCAATAATGAACAAAATTTACTTACAAGTCTTAAAGCTCACGAACGCATATATGCTCTACCACTGAACACAAATACCTTTTATATATTATCTATTCAATATTAATTATCGGTCGAAGCCGACGTACTGAGTGTACAATTTAGACGCTAAATAATATTATTTTTATTACTCACCGACTGTTAATGGCGTGCCTCGAGTCCTACGGGAGGAAGCGGTGAACAGTACGGAAAGTGAACAAGAGAACCGACTACGCCCGCGACCTACAATGCCAGATCATGCCGGTACATTAGGCATTCTCGCGGTTAATTGGCGCGATGGAGAAATTTGGCCGCGAGGAGTAAACCCGAACGGTGGCAGTTGTCCTGCCATCGTGACTGTGATCAAGATCTACATTATCAGCGCGGATGCCCGTCGGCTGATCCCTTTAAGTTAAAGATGTCGAAATAATCATTATACGTGTATACCGCGGATCATTGATAGATGAATAAGATTGAGGTGATAATTCTTATTTTTTATATACTATAAAGAAACAGTCATAGTATTGATACACCCGTCTTTACAGACTGACTCGCTCAAGGAGGTGAAGTCATTAGGCGTAGCTACAGCTGCTCTGCCTCCCGGTGGACGCGAGGACTTCGTCCCCCTCTGTCCCCCGTCGCTCGAGCCCCCTATAAATGGGGAATAAAATATTTGTTTTTAAATCTAGTTTTAACGAATAATTTATGGTTTAAATTTATTTTATTTTCCCATATATAATAAATTAATAAGTAATGAAAAAATAAAAAATAAATTAATAATTCCACACATGCCACTTCATTCGCAAAAATACATTTAATTAAAAGAGTAAAAAAACTAGATGACAAGTTCCAGTGTCCAGGACATGGGCATCCGCACATTATCTGGAAAGAAGAACTATTTAGTTAATCTCAATGAACATATCAGAGAAGAAAAGAATATATATTCAATTTATATAAAACATTCAATTTAAGAAATATACTAATAATAAACTTGACTGAACATCTATTATTTATAATTTGACGTTAAAAGACTAAATTCGCAATTCCTGAGTATTCTCGTATATTATTATTATGTATGTACTAATCCATTTCGTCTATCGAAATGGCTCGTATATTCTAATTGAAACTTTCTGTGCTTTAATGGTATATATAATATCTGACGTTATTCCATTATATGAGTGGTATATTATGAGGTAAATATAAATTCATAACTCCAAAGTTTTATAGGACTTATTTATTAATTTAATTTATGTATTTATAATAAAATGTAGACAAACTTTATTTTCGAGACATAGAGATTTCTAATGTAATGTTCATATATACTTTAAATTATTGTGTTCGAATATTTAGTGAAGCCGATAGCACTTATGCGAGTTATTATTTCTCTCAAATATCGCCCGTTTGTGTTACAGATATAGGATAGAATTGAATCTGTAAATCATCTCAAAAAAAAATAAAATTGAGACCAGAAGTTTTATGTTCTCGGTGTGTGATAAATACTCTACGAATCTATCATCTTACGTGTTAATGTATCAGCCCAAATAAACGTTAAAAATTATCACTCTCGTTTATATTTCTTACGTTTACTTCATGCATAGCCCAGCAACAGTATACCGCAATGTAAGGATCATAACTTGCCGGTTGTGTGAAACTATAGTTCGCTGTTATCGTCTCAAAACTGAAAATACACTCATAAAAATAATATCTCGATAAATAACTCTGTGTTTGTAATATTTCCACATTTGCTCACAACTTTTTTTATAGTGCAAGTTCAATATATCTATACGATTAAAGTCAGTATAAGTGATTACTATACTTAAACAGGTCATGAAATAATGTAATGCAAAGTAATAAATCACAATACAATCACAGAGACTATATCTTATTATATACCTTCTCACTCATAGATTATGAACAAGAGAAATTCCCAGCTCATGAGTGTAAATACTAACAAAACAGCAAATGTAAAGTATTATCTTAGGAGCTTTGCTATGACTTCATTAAAGAACAATTACTCTCAAAACAGATGAAATAATGTATTGTAGGCTTTACTTATTCAGTGAAATAAGAGAATATTTTTAATAAAGGAAAATTCTTGTACTAAAAATTGTAAAATAATATAAAGAGTAAAAATAAATCGTGTATCATAGAATTTCTAATTTTTTCTATCGAGAATATCACGTTATCCGCCGAGCAAGCAGCAAAATAACTGAAGCAGAATCCACCTCTCTAAGATGAAGAATTGCGCCACTAGCGTCGTCGTCGTCGCCGCCGCTGCTACTCTCGATCAAGATGCGCTCTTCGAAAAATTAAAGAATTTAAGAGGCGGACAAAAATGTCCGCCAAAGAGATACTTCAACGAGGCGGAGAGAAATTACTTGTTCACTATATTTGAAGACGAAATCGATAAAGGAGACGAATGCATATCGGCCCGTTTCATCAGAGAAAAGTTAGGCGGCAAAGTAATCAAATTTTATACGGCGAGATCTTCATTCGCGAAAACTGAGAGTAAAGCTGTAAACAGAATAAAGAGCGCGCTACGATCGAGAATTCGATCGATTAAAAGAAAGAAGGGAAATCACGCTCTTGATAAAGAGTCTACCGAAA
>JABUQX010031526.1:0-50033 GCA_015478945.1 Trachelipus rathkii | reverse complement strand
CATCAAGTTCACACGACAAGCATCCAGTTGTACTTCAAGATCTCGACCCAGCCTCTGCTTGTATTGGATTTCAGTCATAAGCAATTTAGACATCCATTTTCGATAAAGTGAAGAATTCTGTAAGTCAGATCTAAACAACTTGAAGCGCATAAACTTAGGAATATAATTATAAGACTTACAGACCAACAAAAACGAAAGATCCGCCTTGGCTTTAGCATTTTTAAAACCACTACCCTTTATAGACAGAATTCTAAACTGGAGAAATTAGGTTTTACTTGCTAATGTTGCAATCATCGATCGAGTTCTGTATAATTTAAACTAAAGTCTTACCATTGCTGAACTAGGATTTTGTCACTACCTGGGTTCTGACTTTATTTACCGCGACCCGGATGTAGTCTTTTTAACTTGAACTTGTCAAGTATTTAACATTTTGAAGAAACCTTATTGGCCAAACTTAGAAAACTTTCAGGTGTCACGGTGAGGACGGACGAGGTAATGAGTTGTCATCTGATAGAGATTTTATTATCTTTTAAACCTTAAAAATTTTTTTCCCTTGTTTTACAATTACAATGACCTTAAGATACTAAAGGGCCTAAAGAAGGATACATCGATTGTTGTTAAGTCGCCCAGAAAAGGGGAGAGGGTGGTGTTGTTGGATAAAGAAGACTATATCCGCTTTTGAAAGAAGATCTTAATTGACGGTACAAAATTTAAATCCTAACAGGTAACACCTTTAAACATCTACTAAGAATAGAAGACAAAATAATAAACTTTATATTCACTTGGGATACTGATTAGACTAATGCAAACCTATATGTTTCAGGAATCATACGCGGACTACTTTAAGGGATTTACCTAAACCGCATAAAACTACAGTGTTCCCTACGCCTATCCTCTTGCTTAGATAGCCCCAGCTTAACAATTCTCTTAATAAACTTTTGGTACCAACGTTATTGAACCTATCACTTCGAAATCAATATACTCTGAATTTTTTTTGAATTTTGCAGAGATTTCATGTTCTTTTTCCTACTTTCACGCAGTCCCATATGGTTAATTTGACATCAGTCCGCTCTTTAACAAATGTCCCCACTTGAACAGAACATGTAACATGATCAATAGACTTCTCTTTTTCAAAGTTGTTGCAGAGGATGAACGGGGCTTACGAAGAGATCGGTTTACTAAGATTACAGTTGAATATTCGCTACCATCCACCGATACTCATATTCTTATTTAATGAGTGTTCTTTACCAACAAGATTGATGTGTCGAAATGGCTCCCCTCTGGGCCCCTCCTTGCGAAGCGTCTTTTTTGAGTTTTATCGAAAGACATGGCTTGAGTATCTGTCCTTTGGACTTTTCAAACCATTCAATATACGAGACGATATGTCGATGTTCAATACTAGAGAACAGACCTGCATTCTTTTGGGTTTTCTTATGACACAACAATAGGTGTACTGAACAATTTACCATGGAGGTGAGCATCGATGACTTTCTGCCTGTTTTATTTGGATGTGGGTGTTTACTAGACGGATGGATCTCATTTTTTACCATATTATCGTAAGCCCTACCTCAAACCGTTAATCGAGCTACCTACTTTTTTTGGTTTTATGTCCAAATAAGTTAAGCTATCAGGGTCTCTCAAAGCAGAAATTTTATACGAGCAATCTGAATTGCTCATTCTTGTTTATCCTTTCAACATGTAGATAGCAAGTACTCTACGTAAGTTAGTTAATATTCAATTGTTTCCAATGGATTGTTTCCATAAGATTCTTTTTAAGTTTGTTTAGAAGAATCACCTTTAGATCCTAGCATCCCTGTCTCTAACGTTCCTAAACTTAAAAATGCTATTTAAAAATTCATTATTCTGGACGGTATGCAGATTCCCTGATAAAGTTTCTCAATTCGGTTTTAATGAACACTGTTGTCCATTTGCCTCAATTTATTTTTGTTCCAACTAATAAATTTAAACTGGTTAACTTTTTTAGATGCAAGGACCGGATTCCTCTTGGTTTGTGCTCTTCTGTGGTATATTTGTTCAAATGGTGCATGCTGTAATGCTCGCTATGTAGGCCAAACTGGCCTGCAACTCAGATCAAGAATGACAAAACACAGGCGGATCTCTTTCGTAACGGAGATGCCGTGCTCTCGGTCACCGTGAGTTGGTTCATCGATTTCGGGCTGCTCATTAAAAGCGGACCATCATATCGCCTCTACCAACTTTTCGATTCTCGCCTCGGTCTCTGCTGGTGAAATGATAGAAAAATCATGAATAATCCTTTAATATCATGAGCTTAAAGGCTGGAGAATTAACTCGACAATTCCCAGTTGAAATTCATTTAATTTTATATTTTATTTTAATTCTTGTTAAATAAATAATTCCCTAAATAACCAAGATCCTGTTACAAATTATAATTTTTTATGGTTTTTGTTTTTGTTTTCATACCGAACTGAATTCTTGATAAAATTTAGTATAAATGGAGAGTCATAGTTAATATATTTTTGCACTTTGTCTTGCCTTCTGAGCTTCGAGGGCTGGTAAAGACTAGGTGTTATAGATTTGGGTAATTTTAAAGTTCTTTTTAATTTTTAATTTATTTATTTATTTTTATTTTTATTGTATATTTTTGATAGTGGCTTGATCGATGTGTCCCAGTAAGGAATGCACGTAGAACGTTCGAATAACAAGTGAACGATGCTTCGTGGTGTATTTCGTTTTCCTTGAGAGTATGATATATAGTAATATATAATATATTACTATAGTAGTATATATATACTATATAATATATAGTATATATATAATATATATATATACTATAATATATATTTATATATATATATTATAAGTGTGTGGTGTTTGTGGCTCAAAAAAAAGCTGTTTGGAATTATATATGCTGCTAACGAGATAGGCTAATTGTAAACATGGTTAAATAAAAGAAGCATTCACAAACATACCTGGGTTAGTTAGTGACCAGTGATCGCGCTCTGCTTAACTATGTGTAAAACAAATTAGTGTAATAGTTTGAGGTCGAAGGTGGATTTTCATATATGTTTGATTGAATGATTATTTCGCGTTCCTCTCCTCCTAGAAGTAGAAATCGTACTAATAACTTTCTTATTCTGGAAACCCTGAGATTTCTTAGAGACATTAACTCGTTAGCGGAGCGTTTGGGACCGTTGACTCATAGAGTGATTTATATTTGCCCATAAATGCCTCGAGAAAGAGACGATTTGGATGTAGACCATCCGGCAACAATGGAGACTTTAATGTAAGTTGCTTTTGTTTGAGGTATTTGCCTATGTGAATGTGTTTGCTCATCCCTACTATGTTGAATAATCCCATAGTAGAAATTTAGTACAAAGTTGCCCTGGAGACAATGTTTATCAGGCCATATATGCTCTGAGAATGCTTAGTTTGTAAATTGATCGTAACTTAGGATAGAATGTTCTCACCTCTTGGGACTATACATAGTGGTATCATCGGTAAAATAATCAGAAAACTTTGATCCCCAATCCCTAATATGCCTTTTGCGATTAAATGAGAACATATCTTGCACTGGAGGAATCATCAGATACACACTTTACGATTGGATTTTTTCGCCACTTCAGTTATATGTCATAATGGTAGCCACACCTTCGATGGAAAAGTCTGGATTTGGTTCGAATACAATGGACTTCTGTTGATCCGCATTTACTAATTATTTTGATTTCCATGATATCGTGGTCGACGCCCATATGAGTATGTAATCAACCTTCGGAGACATTAGTGCTTCCGCGCGAGGTGGGCACTCGGCGATAGTTCGCCCTGAGCAAAAGTCAGTCCTGACGCTCTGACCAAATTTATTAAATAGGTATCTTCTATCATTTTGAAACATAGCGATTTTGCTTGAACCTATGGCAAGTAAAATTGACATATTTTTTGAATCAACTTTGGAGAAGTTCTAATACAGAAGCCAAAAAGCCTCGTCTATCAAGTCTTTCCTTCCTGTTCTATTTCCGAAAAAAAAAAACACAAACGACTCCATCAATTTTTACGGCATTTATGTCAGTATTACAAAATTTTTAAACCTTGTTCAGTCTGATAGCCTAAAAATGTTTCCAAAATTAAGTTAAAAATATAAATCTGATTGAAAAATAAGTTTTTTTTTCGCTTGCTGTTACTATAAAAATGTAAAAGGTTTTCTTCAGTGTAACACTTCCAATGAAAATCAAATATACGATAATATAATAATAATTAAATGAAAATATGATTACATTATTTCTACTATTATAAGTCCCATGAAAAGAGCAACTATTGAGGATATTAAGTAAGTATTCTGCTTGGTGTTTGGTTTACCGAACTTGAATCTATATCTATCACTATGTTGCATACATGTCATTGTTATGAACAAACAGACAATGCCCATGCATACATTCATGTGTATTTCTACGTAATTTTCAAAGAGAATATAAATACAGAGAAATAAATAGAATTCTTAAAGAAGATGGGCTTCTTTTCCAAAATAAACCTTTAAAACCTTTCTATATACAGACACAACGCCTAGGACTGACTTATGAAAGGCTTGTATGCAGTGAGGCGGAAAACTAGTATGCGTAGTGTTTGAATTTAATGTGCTATGAATGTGGATGATTAGAAGCAAGAAAAGACCGTTATCTCCCATTTGTCCCTCAAAGATTTCCAGTAAATCTGTATCCCACGAGCATAATTTATCCACCGGCACCCTTACAAATTTCAGCATTACTTTGTGATTACAATGCGATCACAATAATTAGGATGGCACCGCGATGACATACTAATAATTTTATTGAGACATAATCTTTATTTATCGTAATAATTATTATTTATAGCGCATACTAAATATTGGCTTTCCCAAGATAGTATTAGCCACTGTAATGAGCTAAGAGACGCTATCTGAGGTATTCCAAATGCCATAAAATATAAATGGGCGAATAAATATAATATATATAAATTAGTAGTAATATATATATAGTATCATATATATATAATATATATATATATATATATATATAATATATATATATATATTATATATATATATATATATATAATATATCATATCATTATATATATATAATATTAACGTAATACCCACCTCGGAAGTTTAACCGTGAATGAGAAATTGTTGCGTTGGTCCTCCTTATTTGAATCCTGATTGGCCATTCTGCTTGGTGACAGACACATCTGGAAAAGTATAGACCACGGCCAGCAATCCGCTCTCATGATACGGTCTAATAAAAACGCATTATTTATATATCTTTTATATACATGCGAATTACATAAAGTAAATTTTAAATTCAATTAATTGTTTTTTCCCTTTTTCTGGTCATATTTGTTTAAATCAACCATTCGATCTAAGTATATATATTATAGTATATATAATTATTATATATATATATATAATATATATATATATATAATATATAAATATATATAATATAATATATATATATATATATATATATAGTATAATAATATATATATATATAAGTTAAAGGAAAATCTACCGTTGAGCTTTGATCAAAATTCAATAATTGTTTATTTATGCAAGAATGTGTTAGCTGTGATGCTTTCTACATAGGAAAGACCATTAGATGTCTCTCCACACGAATCGCTGAACACAAGGGTATCTCAAGTAGAACTTTAGAGGATCTCCATCATCCACCCTATTTCGGCCATTTATAATCATCTCTTACCGGTTAAATCAGAATATATCGGATCAAATTCAAAATTTTAGCATGGAAATGCTGAAGGATTTGAAGTTTTGGAACATCTTTATATATTTGGAACATGAAGCCCTCCCTAAATGAAAATCTACATTTACTATTAAACACTTCCTTTAAGTGAAGTTGAATTTCTATTTTTTTGTTGACTCTTCTAACTATTTAGTTAAATTTTTTTTTGTCCAAGAAAGTGAAGCAGCACTTCTATTATTATTTTATGATCATTTTAACTGTTTTATTTTGTTTATATCATTATGCATTCAGCCTTGAAAATGGGTGTTTTGTAATAACCCGAAACTAGTCGGCTTAAATAAATTTAAAATGTTTAAGATCGTTCTGAATGCCGTGTAGCCCAGCTTATATATATATATATATATATATAGATTGTGACTAAAGAGTCTTAGTTAACTAGATAGAACTAGCTTATTTATGCCCATGCAGCAACCCTCATCCTATTAATTTATTTTCTGCTATATAAACCCCAATACCTTTCATTCCATGAGGCCACTATTAACTTACATGGAACTACGAGAGTCTCAGAACAGTCTCATAAACTATATAAAATAGTTTATTCATTTACTCAACCCCCACTATCATTCAACGCCCACTTACACTTTTCACCCTGATATTATATTAGTTACTCGGAGACATTTGAGACAATTATATTTTTATAATAAACTCGACCAACGTCTATGCCAAAGGTATTCCAATGATGTGGACATAATATGTGGTAGATCCGCCACAGGTCCATTTGTCTGGTTAAGGGTCGTCCGATTTGTAATTCTTTCTATTCCTCTTCGTCCAAATGTAATAAAGTGGTATTACTATGATCTACTTGAATGTTGCTAGGATCTCCAAAAACCTCTCCCACTATCTTTTAGGAAGATGCGGGATTGTTTGTCAATGGAGAGTTATGTGCATAAGGAATTATCTGATCTAGGGCAGTGGTAACTGGAGTTGTTGTAGTCGGTGGGCTGAATCCTTAAAATTCTCTGTCGGGGATACTACGAGAAAGATCAAAAACGAAAGAGGGACTCTCTAATGTTTGAGTTGAACATTCTACGCGTTCGTTAGTATCATTACTATTCTAAGTAGACTCTAAAATATTAGGACTAGGCCTATCTTTAAAAAATGAATTTGGACCAGACGCACCCTCTAATCCCATTTAATGAGTTTTTACTGAATTATTATTTTCTTCGGAGACGTGAAGTTGAACCGAACAAACCGGTTTTATGAATAGGGGAAGTAATAGCTGAAGGATACGAGAAATGAGAAGGATATGTTTATGCATGCATATCATAATAGTCTAAGAAAGGAGAAGAAATCTCACAAGTAGTAGTAACAAAGTATTACTAGCAATAGTTCTAGGAAATCCTGTAGGGACACAAAGATTAATTTCCGAACCCCCCAAACTCTCCGCGACGATTGGAGTTTGAGATAAAACTTCTGGAACCACAATGGGAACATTCTTCGGGAGATGCAATTTGAACAATAGGAGTAGATGGATCCGTTTCTGGAGAAATACAAGGAAGAACCTCAATAGATGGGATTTCAAAATCTAAATTACTAATATGCAGTTTGTCCAATTCTTTTGAAAAATCAGGTAATTTCGAGAATAATTCTAATGAGATTGGGTTGAACTGCAGAAATTCCTCGAAATCATTTTCTTCATCTTCATCTTCAATTGGTGAGAAACTATGATCAAATAAACTAGACTCTGTATAAGAATCATCATCTTCCGAGATAATATCAAAGGAATCCGATTCATCTTCCTCTTCTACATCATCTTCCTCATGAAAGAATTTTTCTCGCATCTCTGTTTCGAGCCATGTATTTCCGGAGATATTTAGGTATATCGATCCACCCACGTAAATGAGAAAAATGGACTTTCTGAAGTCTACTAGAGGGATCATTGGATCGTCTAATCAAATATGTTACCCGATTTGGGTTTACTTCCTCTACACTATACGGACCTTCCCATTTGTCTTGAAACTTCTTCATTGCGCTAGGACCCGTTCGGATGGCTTTTCGCAACTTTCTCACCCACCTTATAAGGTTTAAAATTAGTACTGCCTTCTTTCCAGTACTGTGGAAAGCTATGTGTCGGAGAATAGGACTTTTGTAAGAGAAAATCTGATGGAGACATATTCAAACGCTATGATATGTATTATTGTTAATTAAGATCGAAGAGGACAATTCTTCATCCCAAAGTGTAGGTTGTTCTAGACTTAAGCACTTAATAATCTGAATGAGGCTACGGTTAAACCTCTGGCACACACCATTACTAGCTGGATGGAGTAGAGACATTCTTATGTGCTTAATGTTGTTCATTGAGAATATTTTGAAAATCTGGGAAGTAAACTCTGTACCGTTGTCCGTAAGAATACACCAGTATTTTAGGTAAAAATGGAAGAACTTGGTGTTTCAGTTCCTTTGATACTGTGAGACTCGCCTTGTTAGCTAAAGGTACAACTGAAACCCACTTACAGAAATGATCAATCAGTACCATGCAATATTAATTGCCTTTTGTGGTCGTCGGGAGTTGTAAGAGATCCATTGCGCACAAATCAAAGGGATACTTTGCAAGGATCTTGAGCATCGACGGAGTAATAACTAAAGAGAAAGTTTTGTTTTTGACATATTGGACAGCATCGAACAATATCTGACACCAAATGGTTTACCCGCGGATTCCAGAAATGTTTGTAAATGAGCTGTAAGAGTATTCCGCCCAATATGTGCACAAGAGAAATGGAGTTTTATAATATAAGATATCGATGTCAAGAAAAATCTGGGAACGAGATACTTTATATTGCTTGCTTACTTGTCGCCAAGTAAAATTATCTTTGTGCTTCTTCAAACCCCCAGAGATAAACTTCTCAGTCTCGGTGATATTTGGATAAGACATCACTATGAATGTTCATAACCTTAATATGAATTTGGAGACATGACTTTTCTTTATAAGAAAGCCTGTGGTAACAACATGCAACTTACCACCTTGGCGACGGACTAGTTGTCTACGAGTGAGATCTGGAAAGAGTTCATTGTCTTGCAAGGCACATGTCCTGAGTATTAGAGCATGATTTTTCATATGCTCTGCTGGAACAGCAAAAAATGGTAGGTTGTGTGACGAATCCTTCTTGAAATCTTAATTTCAAATCTGCATACTGAGTTATCGGGATCCTTTCCTTACCTCCAAATCCACTAATCGCACCCACACCTACATGTACAGAAGGCAATAATTCTAGGTTTCCTTCTAAACCTGAGATAACGGCGGAGTTAACTAAACTCACTCCGGCTCTACTGTCAATTAGACAGTTATATTTGAGTTTAACTAATTCATCCAATGCCACACAGACAATCAGTGGATCCACATCAGCCTGATATAGATTTATATTTACTACCATATCACTAGTCTAGTCTTCGTAAGGATCAATCCGAAATGCAGCCAAGAACATGAACGTACCCTGGGTGACGTGAACTGGTTCGTGCTGAGACAGACATGTCTGCGATATTTTCTTCTGAGTCGAACATCGGAGCTATCGTCTCCACAGGATGACTCATTTCTGTGGAGGCTTCGAGTTAAAATCCCTAGCTTCCGGGTTTTCTTCTTCTCCCATACACTGTCCTTCATAATGGGATTTCTTACACCATACGCAGTTTTCAATGCAAAGTCTTTAAGGTCGAGACTGTCTCCTCGGTTGGGCTGATTCTTCGTCTCTAGAACCTCCACGACGGCTCCGGTGAGCATCTGGGGAAACTTTCTTAATAGTCCTTGTGATTTGTTTAGGAGAAATAGATTGTTGCCGAGCTTGTTCAGACCTCTGGCGGTTATCTGAACCGCAAGGAGGTGTTCTATAAGTAGGAGACCTACGAGCACAGCATTCGGATCGTATATGACTCCGTTTGCGGCAATAACTGCAAATGTATTTATAACTCGCTCATGCTATGGCTTACATAGTCGCAATACTCAAAACGTGGCTTCCTACGATCGTTGAAGTCGTAAGTTGATTTCTGGTTTTATTACTGGGAGACATTCTGCGTTGATTATCATAGTTACGGTCTTTGTAGTACAGGCTACCGTTACCAGTATTATTGGGAGAACCACGTTTAGGGAATTTTGATTGATTAGAGAGAGAATGATTAGATTTGTTGCTTGTGTGACGCTGAGTATTTGTCGGATATCGCGACTACCCCTAGTGCTTTGTAACGTCTGAGTCCAACTAGGGGTACACATCATCTATTCGGATTGTTGTTATCGATTCGTCCAGATATTCTATTGGATGTACACTTCTATCCCTGGGCCTATGATTCCTCGAATTTGATTTATGACTATGTTGAGTCCGCAAATTGAGTTTGAGTTAGAGAAAAGATTCTCCCCCATTTCGAGAAAATCTGCAAAACTCAACAAGTTTTCCAACGGCGTTCTTCTTCGATCGTCTAACTCCTGGGATATAATATATTGCCTTACGCCTTTTTCAATGTCTGGGGGAAGACTGAGCAAGAATGCGGTTCGTAAAGAGTCATGTTCTCGCATGTCCAAACCTCTATATGTTTGTCCTCCTAATCGTTCTAGCCTCAGAGCGAACATGCGAATACTCTTATCCTTGGATCTACGTCAGAATGATAGGCTTGTAGCTTATATTCATTCTTTTTCTATTTAATAACTATTTTTTTCTTTTCTATTTCTATTTAGGTGTAGGAGCAAATAAAAGGCGAAAACTGTAGGTTTTAAAACAACCTTAATACAAACAAACAATTATAATTAAGTTTTAATATCTAATATGAACTCTAGGGAAATAAAATGCTAGGAAACTATATACAATTTAATATAAACGAAAGATGTGGCAGTTAATTAAATTAATATCATAGACGTTTCTCAGTATAAATGTACATATAAATGAATTACTTTAAGGAGACCTAAATAAAGCATCTAAACCTAAATATAGTTATTTATAGTGCTCTCATATATAAGACGATATCATTCTAAAGGTATATAAACCGTAAAAATGACTTTAATAATCCAATTGGTACGCAATGACAACTAAACATATATACAACGATTAACATAGAAATAACCATGGAAAATGAACGATACCACTCGGAACGGAAATCTGGATTTCGGAAAGATAAAAGAGAAACAAAGAAGTGTTAAAGCTTGAAAAAGAGCTGTAGAGATGTGGACTTAAGAAAATATGCTCGTAAAAATTTATAAACCCACTCAACTTGTTTGTACTTGTAATGAAGTCTTCTTTTATCTTGCAAGTTTTCCCAAATATTAATATTAATCCTGTGAGGAACACACCGTTATGCTTAAACAATAGACCAGCATCTAAAATAGGCCAAAGGTCAGAAACCTTGATAAGAAATATAAGCTTAATACTTCTTCCATCCTACTTTTATTAAGACTAATGACTGATTTAGAAAATTATCAACCTACCCTATTAACAATCTTGTTATCCAGAAGGGACTTTCCTGAGCTTGAAATCTGTGTTCATTTATTGACGCGAAGTCGTTACAATCTATATATAACAAAGGAAGTTTTACTTTATCTTCTGACATAATTAAAGACCTTATATTTCATTATGTAAATATATCATTTTAGATTAAGAATGGTTATATATAGTGCTTACGTATTCCGCTTCGATAGTATTTGTCGTACAATGCACCTTACTTAATTGAAAGTGTGAAAATATTTGTCCATAACATATCAATTAATTATTTTTCAAATTCTCTATGGCTAAGAAAAATAAATTGGATAATTATATTGTCAAGCTTACTAAGCTTAGCATCTACTTAACCTAAGAACCAGTATACAACATTTAATTTTTAAATGGAACTCTTATCAAAATAAGGATAGAGCATTTTTATAGTTATTTAAAATAATCCTCAAATCGAAATAATAATAATAATAATAATAATAATCACCATAACACCAACTATTATAATAACAATGACCATAACGGCGACATCCGATACTTAAGATAATGAGCACCATTATATATATATATATATAATATACCAACTACCTAAATATATATATAAATATATATCTTCATATTATAAGGTATTATATTAATGGAAGTCTGTATATATATATATATATATATATATATATATATGCCAACACCTGACCTTGTTGTGTTGGGGTTTTGTCTAGGAAGGCCCCTTATTTACTTTTGGAAACTGCCCTCTATTGCTCTTTTCAGAGCATTCCCTAGAATTACCCAGATTTTTTATGCTAAACCAGTGTCTCATTCCCCATGCCCCAAACCTCTCCCTCCTCCTGGTTGAGGAAAAATCTTTTGTATCGGGGTTTCAATCAGCAAAGGGTTACTTGCTGTTGAAAAAGTGTTGGCAGCCCTTAGCAGCAATAATGCTACTTTACACATTCCCTATAGAGAATCTATCATTACAAGGCTTTTTTGAGATGCATTAAATGGCCCAGAGTGTAGTACAGCTATGATTGTTTGTGTAAGTCCGGTAAGCACTAATCTCCGTAACTTTAAACACACTTCGTTATGCAGAGCAAGCCAGAAATATCAAAATAAAACACAAGCCTTCAACTTTTAAGAAAAAAAATGTCTAAAAGACACCTCGATCATCTGTCAGCTCATCCTTCGGCTTGCAAGAAGTTCGCTTCAAAGAGAAAAAGAACACCTTCCTACAATTCTACAACAGGACATAAACCTTGGGTAAGAACTCAACCTTTAAACAACACCTACCTTTACTACACCTCTTAATAGAGATTCCGTCATCACAAGACCATTTTCACGTTCTTCTTTCCGATCAGACTTAAAGTCCATCTCTGAATTTTCCTCATTTAAACAACCTACTTTTGATGAAGAACTTTCCCTTGCAAATTCTATCAGATAATTCTTTTGGTTGAGGAAATGAATTCTCCATTTGAACAGTCTATCTTTCAATATGAACATCGAGTGGCTATAGAAAATAAATTAGCTAAAAAGGTCGCCAAAATTATTCTGAATGTCACAAAGTCAAAGAGAAGGTCCAAAAGGCTCATGAGAAAGTGACATAAATCTAGTTTTTAATCACGAGCTCTTAAGGAAATGGCTTCAGACTCATCAAGTTCTTCAAATGATGAGAACATTTTTAACAATTCAAATAAATTCTAAGGGGAGTCCTTTTCCTTTGCTGACTCCGTTGATAAAGCACTTTAGAAAAAGAATTTTCGCTCTGCCATCATAGGAGCAGTCAAAAAAGATGAAAAGGAAGAGAACTCTGCAATAATAGAGCTTTTCTCATTTGAAAGCAATCGTACGCGAATTTCTTTTGCTGAAATATCGAATGTCAATGAATCAACAATTAGAATACGTTTGTGGTTAAAAATCGTAGACAATTGGATGGGATGCCAATTACCAGTACGGTTGTGCATAATGACAAAATCGTTAGGAGATCTACTCGGTTAAGTTGTAGAGCCCCTCAAAATTATTTGTCCTTTTCACACACGATTCAAATTTCTAAAAATGGTGACTCTATAAGAGATGAAATTTTTGGGTCTCTTGTAAAATCTGGTGATGCTACAGTATTTTTTGTAGATGATTATTTGGCATCAGGTTCTCTTGTTCTGCACAATAATAATGTAATTTGTAACAAGGCCAATCAAACATTAAAGTGCGTGACGGAATTTTCCCCTTCTGATAATAAATCATGCTCGAACACAAGGAGACACTCTGCAAGAACTTCAGTTTTAAATGCTTTGAGAAGTATCAATGCAAGATGTGAAGTACTAAGTAAAAAGTGCCCCATAACAACCATTTCCAGAAGAACGTTTACTAGGCAGTCTGGATATAAAAGTTCCAATAAGAGTGTTTATTTTTCTGGTTTGAAGACTCCTTTGAAATGCAAAGAAATTTGGAATTAACCATTGATTTTTCTGTTCTGAAGGAGCACAGAGATTATATTCTTCATATGCTCAACAATGCTGATTTAAGAAAACTTCAAACTCTACCTACTGTTGGCCCGGATACTACTGTGGTTATTTACAATTTTCGGAAAATGTTTGGGAAATTGAATTAGGTTGAAGATGTCCAAAATATTCCTGGATTGACAAAATGCTTTTATACTTGATTTATCAAGACGAATCTGGTTTTTCGTTAAAGTGGTAGAATAAACCTATCCGTGATGTTAGATGCTATTTCACGATTTTGTACATCTTTTTATTTTGGATGTTTCTGATTTAATGTTTTACAAATATAATCTATGTTTTTAATTCGAAATTATTTTACCTTCAGTTGTAGTGCTACTTTGCTTTTTATCTAAGTTTTTATTATGCAATATATATATATATATATATATATATATATATATATATATATATATATATATATATATATATATATATATATATATATATATATATATATATATATATATATATATATCTCAGACATCTTACTGGTCTGCATGAGTAACAAACGTAAAAAGTGTTTTCGATATTTTTTTAAAAATAAAAATAAACAAAATATTCGGAGAACATTCGTAAGACACGCGCATATATCAAGACGAATATATATATATATATATATATATATATATATATATATATAACTTAATATATATATATATATATATATATATATATATATATATATATACTGCTAATATATATATATATATATATATATAAACCCATGTAACAAAGTGTTATTTGAAACTAAAAAAAGAGCAACAAATTAAAATGCAATGAAAATATAACAAAAAAAATAAATGAAAAAATACATACGTCACAAACACTGTGTAACTTAAAGTAAATGAGCTAAAATGAAGAAAAATACATGAATAACATACAAAGCATTTAATTTGAAATTAAGAAATAAAAGGATTAAACCTTACCAAATTTCCGAAAACTTCTAGCCTTATAGCCTTATCCATCTGCGAATTTTCTCCGGGGTGGCACATTCTAAAAAATATGTAGCAAATAATAGAATAAACACTTCTACGTAAGGTTGAAAATGTGGCGTAAGTATCCTCCTACAGCATTATCAGTGAACTTAACAAGAGTTCCAACAAAATGGCGCAACCTACACCTATGAAAACCTTTAGTATGTTTAGCTGGTAACGTAGTTAACCGTGTGGAACTTGCTCGCCAAACTACTGAAAAACCATAATATCTCATCCAGCACATTTTTACGTCAATAGAGGTTAATCGGCAAAACGTACAATATTGGAGTAATGGACAAGTCTGACAAAGATGCAAGATTTAGACAAAGATTTAATTCATAAATTATCTTGAGGAAAGTATTGAAAACGCGATTTCAAGCGTAACTTTAGTTGTGCTAATGCATGTTCATCAATAGTAGTGAACACAACATATTCAGGTCTGTTTTGAAATCAAAAACAATCATTTAGAGAATATTATTTGAATAAAGATTTTTCATAAAAACACTTTGTATTTACCCAATGAATGGCTACTTTTGGCTAATATATATATATATATATATATATATATATATATATATATATATATATATATACTATATATATATATATATATATATATATATATATATATATATATATATATAATATATATATATATACTCTTCTTCTTATATATATATATATATATATATGGACAAAGTTACTTACCGCCAACACGGAACGGGAGGTCGATTATTTGAAGCTGGTCGCCTAAGTTTAAAGTAGAATTCGTTCCCACACTTGCACATTTTCTTGCTATAGTTACCTGTATCCGGCATTTGTGCATTTTTTCAAACGTTTTGGTATAATTTTTAAAATTTGTCAAAATTATAGATTTTTGAAGTGGTCATGAAAGTACCTTGAAATAATATATAAATTTTATAAATAAAAGTGCATATATATATATATATATATATATATATATATATATATATATATATATATATATATATATATATATATATATATATATATATATATATATATATTATGTCATATATATGTGCATATTTATATATATATATATATATATATACGCAGAAAACGTTTGGTTCATCTCAAATTATTTATGTATAAAATAAAATTTTTAAAATATAATTTTCGTTAGAAAAAAAATCAAACTTAAAAAGAAATCTAGATACCAATTTAGTAACGTTTGTATATTTTTAGAAATAAAATTGAAAATTTTTTGCCAGACGTCCGATGTGTTGAAACTTGAACAACAATTATTTGTAAACGGCAGCAACTAGACGCCATTTTGACGTGGTTTGTCGTTCCGTGAAAAAATAGAGAAAATTTTATGCTAAGGTTTACTACTTGTGTTTGAAAAGAAATGAGATTTACTGATTACATATTAATAGAATAGTTTGCTTCCAATTAATTACAATACTGTGCTTCTATTACTGATATTCTTTTGGGTTCAATCGTTTCTTATTTGTTTGTCATCTGTTAAGTGGATTTTAAAACTATTACTAATATAAAAAAATTTCCGTCGCAATAAACAACTACCGATTAATTATAATGAATCTTTTGAGTATTTTTTTACGATGTTGTCATTCGATTTAATTAAAACCTTAGACCAACGATTGCAAAGTTTTATCGAGACTAGTCTGCTTTTCTAATTCTAAACTGGAATGCCACGCAATATTTGATCAGATTTGTGCAAGCTTTCTCGTTGATGTATTTTTTTGTCATAATTAAAACCAGAAACTTTAAATATACATATTAGGAGTATAAACCTTGCTGAGAAGGTAAAATCAATAAATTAGAAGGCTGAAAGTACTGTAAATTAGAAAATGAATTATAAAATATAAAACTGCGCGAGGTTTGCGAACGAGCTCTGCGTTTGAAAACAAATGGGTGGCTACAGGGAAATCTTTCTACCATTCTTATTTGTGTAAAAATAATCAAAGCTATTTTTCAATTTAAATTTACAAAGAATTTTAAAAAACTGCATTACTTTAGGTTTCAAATTTGAAAAAAGAAAATTTTGGAAATAATCTTTTCGTCGGACGTTGTGATGTGCTGAATGAAAGTAAAACTGCATTCATTTACGGTATGGTCGGTCTTCCTGCGAAGTAAGGAAAGTTTTTGTGCAAATCTATACTTATGTTAGAGTTTTGCAAGAGATTCTTATGACATTTTATAGTTACTTATATCCTATATCTGCAAAATTTTAAGTTCTACAGAAGTGCTAAAACTGACCCAAGAAGGAATTAAGGAAAAAACTCAGATTTCAAACTTGAGTGAACTCTTGCACTCTATCCAAAAATGGGCGCTACTCCTTTAAAAAATGTTACATGAAAAGACGATATCGAAAAATCTCCGTACACCGCGTGGAACTCTGCAGTGTCACGTGTTAGCTAAAACTCCAATAGAATGAGCGCAAGAGTTGCCAAAAGCTGCTTTTTTTTTCATGCTCCAGAAAATAACTTTTAAGGGGCTCGAGCCGACGGTGGGACAGAGGGAGGAACGAAGTCCCCCCCCCCCATCGTCCCCCGCTGAGGCCGAGAGACCCTGACTCATTCCATCTTTGCGATTTAATCTTTTTATTCCTTTAGTAAAAAAAAAACTTTTTGGCAACTCTGACGCTCTATTTCTTGAAATAATCGAAAAAAATCGATATATGTCGGTTAACATCCTTTTAAAGAACAAGTTCCCAAAAATGCTTGAAAAAAATAATGAAGGAGAAAAGGGAGTGTCAAATGCTTTCGATCTGGAATTTTTTTTCGAAAATGAATGTACAGCCATAACGTCAAATGGTCAATAGAATATAATCTCTTTACTTTCACTAGTATCGGACAGATGGTTAAATCAGAATTCTGTTCGGGTAGTATTTTCAAAGCAAATGTTTCGCCATCTTCTGCCCTCTGCTTCTGTAATCCTTATAGATCTGTTAGAGAATCTGGAATACAAGTCAATTTCCTTTGTGTTTCTTAATCCAAACTTGAAAAAATTAACAATCATACTACATATTCACCTTACATGCCACGTTTGCAAACTTAATTTTCCCTCTAATGTAAAAAAGAAAAACTGGATACGAATTAGTTGCGAAGTCAAATTTTAAATTGTGGTTTACTGTGTTAATTAACCTTATCAAAACATTTTGGTTCTAATTACTACAATACTACAGAAGAATTACACAGGCCTGCGACCAAAATGTTCCTGGGGGTTTTATAGGTGGTTAATGAAATTTGTCTCCTAAATCCAAATCAAGCATTCATATTAATCAATCAGGTCTAGCTTTTAAGATACAGACCGAGCTCCCTAGATGGCATTAGAGAGCTCAGTCTCTAGCTGACCGCGGGCGCGAGTGGTTGTGTGTTGCTTGCTCACTCTCCAACTAAGTGTTCTTACTTTAATCCATGACTGTTCTCATCTAGGAACAGTGTTTAAAGTGTATTTCTAAAGCTTTATTTATCTTTGTAAATTTTTTTGCAGGCAGATACATTAGCAAAACTCCTAATATTTCATAAAAATAAATAGAAAGTGTAAAAACAGTCCTGATAGATTTTGTTATGTGTGTGTCATAGTAACTTTTAGTGACCAGCAATGCACTATAACGCCGTTAGTAAAGTTCCTTTACAATGCATATTTTGGAATAAAGCTAGGAGATCAAGACAAAACCTTTGCTCCACATATGTGCTGCCAAACCTGTATCATAGCCTTAAGGCGCTGGAGTGAGAGCAAAACGAACTGTTTGTCATTTGGTGTACCTATGGTGTGGAGAGAAGGCAAGGACCATATTACAGACTGCTATTTTTGCATGACCAATCTCAAAGGTGAGATAATTACTTTACGAATATAGTCCTTGATAAATCTAAAGGTTTATAAAAATCTTTTGGTAGCCTATTGAAATTGTAATTGTGTATAAAAATAGTGTATTATTCTGGTAGGGATTTTGTGGTTAAATTTTGTGTATATATATATATATATATATATATTTTTATTTGTATATATATAATATATATATATATATATATATATATATATATATATATATATATATATATATATATATATATATATATATATATATATATATATACTCTTAAATTTTATATAAAAATTTATTTTATTTAAAATTTATATATTTTTCTGTTATAAAATTGTGTATAAAAGTGTGGAAACGAGGGTCGAGTGAATTAATATTATGTAAATTAAGTAGGCGAAACCTTTTTTCAGGTATCAATAAGAAGAACAAGCACACTGTAGTCTACCCTGATGTTCCTTCTGCCATTAAACCACAACTACATGGTTCAGGAGTTCCAGTTCCTTCTCCACCTGAAAATACTGAGCTACAAGACAATATAGAAGATATAGAAGTGGATGACACTGACACTTCATTGACATATCAGCCTACGTCTACAAACACTTCGCCAAGACCACTCACTCAAAGTAAATTAAATGACTTGACTAGAGATATTGGTCTTTCTAAAGAGAACGCACTTCTTGCATCCCGTCTTAGTGAGAACAACCTCCTCTCTCAAGAAACTACATACTTTTGGTTCAGAAATAGAGACAAAGAGTTTCGAAAGTTCTTTGCAGTTGCTTCTTGCAGCTATTTGGTGTATTGCAATGATGTAAAAGGTTTAATTGAGGCACTTGGCGTTCCTTACCAACCAAGTGAATGGAGGCTCTTCATTGATTCTTCTAGCAGAAGCTTGAAGGCAGTACTCTTAAATATTGGCAATAAAATGGCATCCGTACCTATTGCCCATTCAGTTCAGTTAACAGAAAGCTACAAAAATATGGAAATATTGATTAGTTAATATGTGGTGATCTCAAGGTAAGATATATTTCCCAGTTTCTTCTTGTCATTATAAATCTTCATTTTTAAAAAAATTACCTATGAAAAAAATATAAGTTCTTAGAAACCATGTACATCAATATGCAAGCATAAAGACAATTTTCAATTTTAATTTACTACATTTAATGTATTTAAGAATTAATCCTTTCTTTCAGGTTGTGTGCCTTCTTCTTGGGATGCAAGGAGGCTACAAAAAACATCCTTGCTTCATGTGTCTATGGGATAGCCGTGCTGATAGTCTTCACTATAAGCAAAAAAAACTGGCCAGCTCGAGAGACATTCCAAATTGGCTGCCACAATGTGGTAGCTGAACCTCTAGTCCCTCCCAAAAATGTTTTACTGCCTCCTCTTCATATAAAGCTTGGCCTGATGAAGAACTTTGTCAAAGCACTGAATAAAGAAGGCTAAGCTTTTAAGTATCTACTGCAAAAATTCCCACACATCAGTGATGCAAAGCTCCATGCAGGCATATTTGACGGTCCCAAATTAGAACTCTGTTAAAGGACAAGCATTTTTACACCAATATGGAAGCCAGTGAACAAGATGCATGGCGATCGTTTAGTAAAGTAATTGACGGTTTTCTGGGAAATAAAAAAGCACAGAATATATCTCACATGTTAATGAGCTTATGAAAAGCTTCGAAAAAATGGGAGCTCGCATGTCAATAAAATTGCATTTTCTCCATTCACAGCTACTATTTTCCCGCAAACTGGAGATTACAGCGAGGAACAAGGTGAAAGATTTCACCAAGACATAAAGACGATGGAAACAAGATATCAAGGACGCTGGAACATCAACATGTTAGCTGACTATTGCTGGTGTCTTAAACGCGACGAACCAACATCGCTTCACAAACGGAAATCATCAAGGACTTCGTTTCTTGGAAAATAGTTTCTTGCACGTCTTGGGTAGGCTCATAAGTAGTCTGTAAGTTTAAAATTAATTAAAGGAAAGTCGAATTGAGTCGGTATTTATTTTTTTCCTAGTTTACAAGTAATTGTAATTTATTAAATAACTTTGATAATAAATAACGAATTTTTCTTAAAATTACCCAATTTCTAAAAGAAGTAGTGCGCTGTATCTCAAAAACCAGACCTGATTGAGCAAAATGAATGTCATATTTCAATTTAGGAGGACAATTTCGTTAGGAATCACTTCAGAAAACCCCAGAAACAGAAATTTTTTTTTCAAATCCAGGCCTGTGTAATTTATCACGTTGTTACAAATGACGTCATAATTTTGGAGTGAGTTGTCAATCACAATTTTTAAATTACAAATGCATTTTCATAGTAAACGTTTATGTTTGTAAGCATTGGTAGACTAACGAAGCTACCGTATGCTATGGTTCTAAAAGAAGTAGTGCGCTGTATCTCAAAAACCAGACCTGATTGAGCAAAATGAATGTCATATTTCAATTTAGGAGGACAATTTCGTTAGGAATCACTTTAGAAAACCCCAGGAACAGAATTTTTTTTTCAAATGCAGGCCTGTGTTATCAATTGGCATGTGGATGTTAAGAAACTTACTTTTACAAAACATTAATGCATAAATTCGCAATGAAAGAACAAATCTTTCGATTATTGAATATCTCATCCAGCACATTTTTACGTCAATAGAGGTTAATCGGTAAAACGTACGATATTGGAGTAATGGATAAGTTTGACAAAGATGCAAGATTTGGACAAAGATTTAATTCATAAATTATCTTGAGGAAAGTATTGAAAACGCTATTTCAAGCATAACTTTAGTTGAGCTAATGCATGTTCATCAACAGTAGCGAACACATATTCAGGTCTGTTTTGAAATCAAAAGCAATCATTTGGAGAATATTATTTGAATAAATGTTTTTCATAAAAACATTTTGTAATTCCCCAATGTATGGCTACATTTTGCTAATATATATATTATATATATATATATATATATATATATATATATATATATATATATATATATATATATATATATATATATATATATATATATATATATATATTTATAATTACTACTGTATATATATATATATATATATATATATATATATATATTCATTCATTTTCATGGATTTTACAATCCATGTAAAGATTGCGGAAGTTGCTATATAAGCGAAACAAATAACTTAGATATTAGATTAGATCAGCATTCTTATGACCTACGAAAGGATAAAATTGGTTCATCTTTAACTGCACATACAAATTCGCAAAATCATTTAATCGATCTTTCGTCCAACAAATTAATAGCACCTATTCAAAATACTAAAAACAGGAAGCTAACTGAATCATTCTTAATAAAAAACTCCAAGAATTTCAATAATCAAGTAGGCAATCCATCAATAGACAATATCACTAATTTCTATATAAAAAAATTCGACCAAACTCAACAAAATCCTGAAGTCGATTTAATCTCAGTATTTTGAAACTTACTTAGCTACTACACCAGGTTGCCAATAAGAAAGAGAGTTAAATTTGGATCCTTCTTCAGTCATTCACATCAGTTCCTGAGGATGCGAAAGCTAGAACGAAATCTCAGCTTTTTCTTTTTAATTTAATATTAACTTATTGATAAAAATTTAATGTAAATAAACGGTGTATTAAAAATCATTTCTTGAAGAATTTTTTTTGGTTTTGTGTCGCCTCAAGGGGATTAAGTTATCAATACGTATATTCACTGCGTGCATTGCAGAAGTTTATCAATATATATATATATATATATATATATATATATATATATATATATATATATATATATATATATATATATATATATATATATATATATATATATTTATATAATCTATATACAAATATATATATATATATATATATATATATATATATATATATATATATATATATATATATATATATATATATATATATATATATATATATATATATATATATATATCAGAGGTGGACGCGCAAATTTTAAACTTTAGAGCGCAAAGGGGAAAAACTTAGTCCGCAAGCGCAAAAGCGCACAATTATTTTAAAAAAATTTAGTCCGCAAGCGTAAAGCGCACATGTCCGCAAATCAATTTTTTTTTAAAGCACAAATTTAGGAGCGTAAAAAAATATAAAAAATAAAGCGCAAGTATTTAAAGATGAATTATTTTTAAATTTTAACAGAAAGATGCAAATATATATAACAAAAAATGAGAAAGATTTTAATCTTATTCAATTATCTGTGATCTCTTCCTTCTCGCTCTCCTCTTGCATTCTGAACAGGGTCATATTCCCTTTCATAAAGATAAATTTTTCAAAATTGCTGGATGCCATGGCTGCCCTCTTTGCTATTAGAATCTGAGAGCCTTGGCTAAACAACCTCTCCACTGCCGCTGAGCTGGGTAATGGGGTATTATACTTAATAAACAAGTTCACCCAGACGACCTGGTATTTACACGGAACCAGGTTCCCAGTGATAGGGGTACTGTGGTTAACATTTACTGCAGCCCAATTATCCAAGATTTGTCCCAACTTTTCCTCCAGATGTGTCTGCTGTATATATGGGCCCTTCGGTTTCTGAAATATTTAGAAATGGTATCAAGAACTCCAATCTTTTTTAAATTTCATTTGAACATTATGTCAGTGTATTGTGAATTTATATGTAATGCATAAATTGTATATATATATTAATATATATATATATATATATATATATATATATATATATATATATATATATATATATATATATATATATATATATATATATATATATATATATATATATATATATATATATAATAATAATAATAATAATAATAATAAAAATAATAATAAAAATATTAATAAAAGAGATGCTTAAAGTTTAAAGTTTGTTCCAAATTATGAAAATAACTCACCATAAATGGGTCTCTTTCAGACTCCGTCCCATCACCTTCAGTGCCTTAAGGAGTAGATTCGATGAAATATTACACTTTATTTCCTCCAGTGAAACAGCTTGGTAATACTTGGTATTTGGCAG
The DNA here is from genome assembly GCA_015478945.1 of Trachelipus rathkii. Taxonomy (NCBI): domain Eukaryota; kingdom Metazoa; phylum Arthropoda; class Malacostraca; order Isopoda; family Trachelipodidae; genus Trachelipus; species Trachelipus rathkii. Next base: position 26,579 of record JABUQX010031526.1, on the reverse strand, counting down.
CTTGGTACTTCCTCTTATTTAACCTACGTAACACTTCCAGGTTGAAGTGAGGATGCAGGGCTGTTGCCATAAGCAAATTAAGATCATCAAAGATACTGCTGAACCTCGGTTCAAAGCCCTTTTCTTTCCCTTTGTTTGCCTTAGGTTGCTTTAGCAAATAGTTGACTTAAGTTTTTGGCATAGTTAAATTTTCCACCTCTCGTTGTATTTCTCCGATCTTGTCCTTGAGGAGGAAAAGATTAGGCGCAATAGGACTCCGCGTACGCATTCTTCTCTTCCTACAACATACCAAGCCTAACAGCAATAGGCGTCATTATTTCAATATACTCTGCAATTACCTCCTTATCACTTTTATTAAATACTGGAAGATAAGGCTTTTGCTCCATACAAATGTTGTTGATTTGTGTCATGCGGCCATCAAGGTTCTTCAGCAGGTCTTTTATAGAATCGTTTGGATAGAGAGTTCCAGCGAGTAGCACTTGGTGTTTTAAGTTTTGTTTCCAAATCCTTAATACTCGCAGCAGTTGTGGTTTTCCTGTTTTGGGAATTACACAATTTCTGTGCTTTGCTAAGTATCTTATTAACTGGATCCTTGGCACCAGAGGACCAGCGAGGAACATTTGAAACATCCTTAGTGCCCAAGATGTTTAATGTGTAGGAAATGCAACGGCGATGTTTAGTTAGGCTACGTGCATCATGTTCTCTTCAAGCAGATTTCTAGCTGGAGAGGTTTTGTCTGCAGAACCCCTGTGTCACTAATTGCTCCATTTCTTCACGCGTAACCACTATCTCTGCAATCGGTCACATGTTCTTTCTCTTCGTCAACCCGTTCTGATGGGCATCCACCCGAAAGGCTGCACAGAAATTTGCACCGGTATCTGTTATGATGCAGACAACCTGAAGAAATTTTTTATTTTATTTTAGGTTTCCTTATTAATTTAGAGTTAATTTTTTTCAGCATTACGTTATTATTTCATATTATTTTTGCCAATACTTCAATGCCAAAATGTTGATGAATATCCGTAATATTTGCTTTGGCTCAGGAAGGGGACTGTGCTGGTCTTGAGAAACAGATAAACTCTTCTACAGGCAAGGACAGCCATCTCTCTATCTTCAAAAGTATTCAAATTAATCCAGTGAACCGTCATCCCCAGAAAACTGCTGTTTGTGTTCCCAGTCCCAGCTGATCTGCGTTGTGGCTGCGATAATCTTGACCTTTTCTGATAATGTTTGTAAATCAGCGCTTGCCCTGATTATGCAGCATGACACAATCTGCATCAGTTTCCTTGGTGGGAGGTGAAAACAGGTAGTTCAGGTTGACAGGAATTTCGATCAAAGAACTCAGTCCCACAAGTGTGAATTAGGCCCATAGTGTCATGTAGCCAGAAATCTAGAAGCAAAAATATTTGATGAGAAATGATATGACAAATGAAACTTGGTATTTCAAATTAGGAAAATTTTTGTATGGATTGTATATTGTTAGTTTTTTAACTTGTTAGTTGTGCACCACTTATAGTTAACCTGTACTTAAAATAAAACACTTACTTATAAAGCAACTCAAGAGCTCTATTTTGTTTAAATATTTTCAAGATAGACTGGAGAATGATGGTCTGACGCTTTTTGCTGGGTGTCTCACTGTCTGTTGAGCAGCTCCGGCCCAGCTTTGACCCTCCTTCAATTGCAATACACAGCTCCTTGTGCAAAGAAGGATGTTTCTAAAAAAATTACAAGACTAAAATCCTTATGTAAATAAAATGTGAAATATTTAATGGTTGAATTTTAAAATTAAAAAGAAATAAAATTCAAATAAAAAGTATCGGCGTAAGTTACTTATGATCAAGTAGTGTGATTTCAAGCTATGTGTTGATTTAATGTCAAAACTGAAAGTTTTTTTTTTACATTGGGAGCATTTAATCTTTCCTTTGTACATCACTCTATTGCCCTCAATATACTCCTTCTTGCTCTTGACAGACCCAAAGTACTTATACGGTGGGGCACATTCGTTCCAGTCATTCTATGGCTCCTATTGTAGATGGGAGTACAGCAAGCATCACACTCAATAATTTCAAGAGTTACACTTCGACGACTTTCACCGTTTGAATTTTTTCCTTTTAAGCACTTATTCATTCATATATGGTTTAGGTAAATTTTGGAAAATTTGTTACTTTTGGTAAGGTTAGGTTAGGTAAGGTAACCTAAACTAACCAACCTAACCTTACCCAAAGTAACAAATTTGTCAACATTTACCTGATACCTACATGTATGTCAAATTTTAGCCAGATACGATATATAGAATGCAAGAATGAAAAATTGATCCTACCCTCCTTGATGAGTCATTTTTTTTTTTTAAGTAAAAAGTTCATACCTCACGGGCATAGCCCTATTCAAGGATGGGAACTTCTCTAGGTAATTTCTACCTTGGATTCGAACCCGCGACCTTGCCATGCGACTCCGTCGCTCTACCATTTGAGCCACGGTAGCGGTACTCTATCCTAAAACTGTTACTATAATTTTTGAAAGACATTCCCACACAAAAAAACATACATTTTCAACTCGGAAAATTTATAACAACTTTCGCGCTAATAAATTGTAAAGATCACATATCAAAATATAAACCTTTTAATACGAAAAACTATATTTTTTGACATCAAAGTAAAAGATTCCCTGAGTATAACATTAAAAAATATTAAAGCATTAGAGAGAAAGTTATTTGGTATTTCCCTAATACTTAAACATGTCTTTTAAAACCTTTCTTTCTGTTAAATGTCAAAACTATATTTTAAGTTTTCCTAATTTCAATAAAGTCATCCCTCTTTTGTGACTCATACAGCAGCAACTCTGCATATGACAGAAGCAATTTTTTCCAATAGCAAACAATATCTTTTGTACACAGATGGTCCCGAATAAAATTCCGACCTCGAATGGCAATTTTTTCAGCAATCTTATCATTTTCTCTAGCAAAATTAAATAATTCTTTTAATTTATCCTCTGAAGCAGTAGATGGAACTGGAATGTAATGGACCCATGGTTTCAGCTGTGGATAAAAGAACTCGATCCACTCATCTCCTACATGGTAAACAAGCTAATTACAAAGATTTCATAAGAGGAATATATTACTTTATTATTAACATAAAAGATGTCATAGGTCGCTAATTGGAGCCTTATATACATAATTCATGCATTTTTTAAAATATTTTATATATATATATATATATATACTATAATAATATATATATATATATATAGTACAAAACGTGATTTGCTTTTAGAAGAGAACTTTATTCATTGAAATTCTGACATGTTCCAGTAATATTTCCAAGATTTTGTGACTCGCAAAAAAATTTTATTTTACTTTTTATTACTTTTTTTTATACCAAATTGCTCACAAGACTAGGCTTCCAGTTGCTTAAATATTGGCTGGAAATCAACCTATATATAACTGCTTTTCTTGTAATCAATAATTATCTTATAAATATACAAAATGTTTTATTAACAATACAATCACTAAATGAAGAAAACTTGCTAACTTAAAATATAAAAATAATATTAACTACATTTGTCTTAAATTAGGGGTAATTAAAATATAAAAGTATATATATATATATATATATATATATATATATATATATATATATATATATATATATATATATATATATATATATATATTATATATATATATATATTTATATATAGATTATATATATATATTTATAAATAGGGCTTAGTAACTGTTTTTAACTATTTAATAAATTAATAATATATATGATTTGCAGATATAAAACATTTAAAAAGTCCTTTTCCATGTAACTATTCTGAAATACGGCAAAACGTGATTTGCTTATAGAAGGGGTAACTTTATTCATTGAAATTCTGACATGTTTCAGTAATATTTCCAAGATTCAGTAAGCAATCAAAACTCTGCAATACTTAAACAAATAATAATTATTAGAGCTTAAATATAAGGTAAATATATACATAAATACTTTAGTCATTTTTTAATAAAGGTTTATTAATTATTAAATTATAGTTTATATCATTAAATATAGGCAAAAACCTGCAAATACGAAATTTAACGAAAGGGGATAAATTAAAGTAAATTATAAATAGAATGTAATATACATAAAAATAAATATATATAATAACATAATAATGATAAATAACAAGTAACTAATGTAAAATAATTATTCAAATAGGAAAAATATAATTAAGAGGGGTAACTAAAGAAAAAAAAGTTTGGACCTTTTTAAAAAAAAAGAAAACGAAAAATTAAATGAAAAATATTAATAGCGAAGGAAATATTTAAAATTATACACTGCCCTCCATATTACCAAGCGTTTTAATATTTTTAAAGAAAACTTTCCTAAAAAAAAAATATCAAGTCAACTTAATTGTAAAGAGTTAAATACATTTTTATTAGTCATCAAAATTTAATTTTAGCATTTTTTGTCAAAGGAAGAAAAAAAAGATATACAGAAAATGATGTCAACTGAATGGATAATAAGCTAATTTTCAATTCTTAGATTCTTTAATAACTGCGAGGGACTTTTACATGGACTTGGGGTTAATTTCAAATCTTCCTCAAGTATTGAAAACAAGGTGGAGGAAGGGGGAGTAGAAATTGTATTAAATTTCGGGCCCCTCACCCTTAGTGTTTGAATGAAGCGAATTAGAGGAATTAAGAGAAGATGAAGATTTGGAGGATGAGCAAGAGGATTTAGACTTGGGAGTCCTAGACGGAGATAAAGATTTGGAGGAGGAGCGAGAGGAGTTAGGCTTAGAAGCCTTGGGAGATGAAGATTTAGAGGAGGAGCGAGAGGAAGTAGAACTGGAAGAGGAAGAAGATGAAGTGGAGGAAGAAGAAGAAACTGTGGAAGAATTACGATTAGGTCTTTTATCGGCTGAAGAATTGGGAAGCAAAGGTACAACAATTAAATTAACATTTGATTCTTGAGGGAGTGAATCTGAACCAAAGAGGTTCTTGGACCTTTGCTGAAGTTTGGTCTTTTTAGACGGTGGTGGATTACTTGAGGTGATCTCCTTAAGTGGATTAATTTCTTTGTCTGTTTGGGGAACTTCTTTGGGTAGGTCCACTTTAACAGAAGTGGCTGGTTTGCAGGATAGTTTCCTCTTACAGTAAAAACGTTTCTGAACCTTATTTTTCTTTTTCTTTGGTTTCTCTATCCAGTATGAGTTTCCACCAGGTGGATTGTCTAACCATTCTTTCAAATTCTCTGAAATCTTGAAGTTTTTTAATCCTAAAGATTCTATGATTTTCATCTTCGAAAGTTACAACAAATCTAAAAACTGATCTTTTAAACATTTTAAAAAGAATTTGTAGAATTTCATTCATCATGAAACTGGCACGATTACTGGCATATAAATTTATAAACTTTACATGAATTGTGTCGCCTGTAAAGTAGCTTGCTTTAACTACTTTATCGGATATTTTATATTCTCTACCATTTGTAAACAACTCTAGGTTAATGGGCCAAGAAATGCCTTCTTCCATAGATCTAGAAAAAGTCTAAAAAAAAAATAACTGCAACTGCCTCAGTATTTATAACACTCGCTCATGCTATGGCCAACATATTCGCAATACTCACAACGTAACTTCCTACGATCGTTGAAGTCGTAAGTTGATTTCTGGTTTCAAGACGGAGTATTACTGGGAGACATTCTGCGTTGATTATCATGGTTACGGTCTTTGTAGTACCGGCAACCATTACCAGTATTATTGGGAGAACCACGTTTAGGAAATTTTGACCGATCGGAGATATTGATCAGATTTGTTATTTGTATCACCCTGAGTATTTGTCGGATATCGCGAATTGGTGTTATCGCGACTACTAGTGTTCTGTAACGTCCGAGTCCAACTACGGTACACATCATCTATTCGGATTGTTTTTATCGACTCGTCCAGATATTCTATTGGATCTACACTTCTATCCCTGGACCTATGATTCCTCGAATTTGATTTATAACTATGTTGAGTCTGTGAATTTGAGCTTGAGTTAGAGAAAAGATTCTCCCCCATTTCGAGAGAATCAGCAAAACTCACCAAGTTTTCCCACGGCGTTCTTCGATCGTCTAACTCCTGTGATATAATATATTGCCTTACGCCTTTTTCAATGTCTGGGGGAAGACTGAGCAAGAATGCTGTTCGTAAAGAGTCATGTTCTCGCATGTCCAAACCTCTATATGCTCGTCGTTCTAGTCTAAGAGCGAATATGAGAATACTCTCACCCTTGGATCTACATGCTGAATGATAAGCTTGTAGCCTATATTCATTCTTTTTCCTCTTATCTTCCTGTCTAAACCATCTTATTAGAGTATCTTTAACAGAGACGTAATTGCGATCGTCTTTGACGATTAGCTTATACAATTGGAGAAAGGTTCCCTCCAATTGTCTACCCTAAAAATGTAACCATTGTTGAATCGCATTGGGATAGTGTAAAGCACAATATGCCTCAAAATCATAAAAAAAACTAGATCCTGATACGCCTCATATTTATATTTGCCTGGATCAACCACTTTGAGCTTTTCGAATTTTTTACCAGCTGCGTTAAAAGAAAGATAGCTTTGGTCATCAACTCCATATGTCGATCCTTTTGACTTGAGCTATAACCGGCAAACATATTCTGAGGATATCTAGCGTATGGATAACTATTCATATGGATAGGATATGAAAAACCGGGAGTATAAGTCTGACGAGGAATTTCCTGAGATTCAGAACCCATGTCTGCCATATATTTTGGGTTATAATAACGATGATAGGCAGAGACGTCATCCTGAAATCCTCTTACTTCATTGTTGCTTGAGTCGTATCCAGGATTTAGAGACTGCATATAATCATTTTTTTCATTAAGTGGTTAATTATTAGTTCCTGAATTCATATAAGTATTATGATATATTTTTTCACTATGTGAAGATATAGGAGACATCGGAGAAATTACAGGAGACCCAAAATTAATCAGGCACATATCCTGGGTCAGCGTATCACATATTTCCCCACCCCCCGCGCTAAATCTAAGTCCGAATCTTTATCATCCTTATCCAGGTAAGCCAAGAGAGCTTCCTGGTTAGATCCCTGGAATGCTCCATACCTTACTTTGTTGCCCCAAAGTAAGAAGGGTGATAAAAAAATATGATGATGAATGACAGGTGGAATAGGTGAAGGAGCAAAGGAAAGGCGAAAACTGTAGGTTTCAAAACAACCTTCTCTGGGACTGGTACTGTGTAATCCAAGGCAATAATAAAATATAAGCACACTCAAAGAGTCTTCTTGCAGCACGATCGAACAGGCCCTTAGTTCCTGTTCGAGCGCCAAAAATTTAACTATAATGTAAGAGAGTGTTGGATGTGTAAGTATGATATTTTAAAAGTGGCTTTTTGTTTAGCAATGATAATAAAATAAAGTTTCCTGAATAGATTGTTCTGTATATATTCCTCACAAAATAATAAAAATTTAATATTTATAGGAATAGTTAATTATAGTTTTAATTACCTTATTCCTGTGGCCACTTCAACTTGTCCGAGACGGAACCCATGACAATTAAGATTACTCAACATAAAATCTTTAGTTATATAGAGCTAATTTTATGCTAGCGAAGGGTAAAGATTTTTTGACCAAGCGTGCGCTCGACCTTGCTGTCTGATTATGCTAACTTTTTCAAGTGTCTTTAGTTATAATTAAGTTTTAATATCTAATAAGAACTCTAGGGAAATAAAATGCTAGGGAACTATTTACAATTTAATAAAACGAAAGATGTGGCAGTTAATGAAATTAAAATCATAGACGTATCTCAGTATAATTGTACCTATAAATGTATTACTTTAAGGAGACATAAATAAAGAATCTAACCCTATATATAGTTACTTACAGTGCTCTCATATATGAGACAATATCTTTCTAAAGGTATATAAACCGTAAAAAAGACTAATAATCCAATCGATACGCAATGACAACTAAACCATGACATTCATGAGAAATGAACGATATAACTCGGAACGGAATTATGGATTTCGGAGTGACAAAAGAGAAACAAAGAAGCGTGAAAGACTGAACAAGAGTGGTAGAGATGTGGAGTTAAGAAAATATGCTCGTAAAAATTTATAAACTCACTCAACTTGTTTGTACTTGTAATGAAGTCTTCTTTTATCTTGCAAGTTTTCTCAAATATTAATACTAATCCTGTGAAGATCACACCGTTATGCTGAAACAATAGACCAGCATGTAAAATAGGCCCAAGATCCGAAACCTGGATAAGAAATATAGGTTTAATACTTCTTCCAACTCCATGGTTCAATATTCCTTTTATTTTGAGTATCAACCTACCCTATAACAAAAGGTTAATGCCAGGAGATTGCGGATGAACTGACCATTGGTCTTTTTTTATTGACGCGAAGTCGTTACAATCTATAACAAAGGAGCTTTTACTTTATCTTCTGACTTATAATTAAAGACCTTATATTTCATTATGTCAATATTTCATTTTAGATTGAGAATATATATATATAGTGCTTACGTATTCCGCTTCGATAGTATTTGTCGTACAATGCACCTTACTATATATATAATATATATAATATATATATATATATATATATCAATATATATATATATATTATTATTATAGATATAATTTGACAGTTTTGTCACCCCCACTCAGGGCAGACCCTATTCAATGCGTCATCTCTGGTGAGACTCGTTGCATCTATTCTTCCAAAAGGCGACGGGTCGTCGAGATATTGGTAGTTTTCGTTTAAAAGATGTTCTACTATAAGAGATAAATAAACGATGAGATGAGTATTTATTCTCACTTCAAAAAAAAAAAAAAAACTAAAACACTGACTAATACTTTAGTCTATTATTTTAAATAGCATATATTTAGGTCACGATAACTTTAAAATTTAAAAACGAAAAATGAATTTATGGTTATTTTTTAGTTTCTTAAAATTAAATGCTCATAAAAAATTGGATGGGATATCGAAATCATCTGATAAACTCATCCAAATTTCTTTTCGCGTTGATTACTACAATAGTGTACTTCTGCTCTCTGGACATTTCGTGAATTTTAAAAGTAAGTTTTATCAGTGTTATACAGGTCTTCTCTAATGGTTCTTATTTGGTTGGTTTGTTATTGCTTCACAGCAAGAATATATATAAGCCCTGTTATGTTTTAAGACTTCCGTCAGTTTTGATTTTTTTTTGTTTTTTTTTTAACATATTGCTAGTATATGATACTAACAATGAATTTCATTGGTGATTGACATGATTCAAAAGTTCGAAATATTTTAAATAATTATTTAAAAATCACATTTTTATCAATAAAATTTTAAAAATTGAAATATCTCAAAAAGTACGACACTTAGAGAAAAATCAATTGCATATTTGAAATTGCGTATAAAAATTTATATAAAAATGTAAAAAAAAAATAAATAAAAAAATAATTTTTTCATAAATGAAATATCTCGAAAATACGAGACTTACAGAAAAACCAATTATATTTGAATCAGCGTGTAAAACCTATTACAAAATGTAAAAAAAAAAATAAATAAAAAAAAATAAATAAAAAAAAATAAAAATTTAGGTGGCTCGAGCCGACGGAGAGAGGGGGACGTGTTCCATACCCCGTAGGGAGGGCGGAGGAAACCCCGCGACACCCAAATACAAAGAGGCGGGTTCCGGAGACCCTCCCCTGAGGGGGAAAATGTCCTACCCTCGTTCCCCGCAAGCCGAGAACCCGATCCTTCCTGCCATCTTCGGTTTACCCTGCCGTTATTCCTTTATTTTAAAAAAAAAAAAAAAAAAAAATTTAAAGACTATGGTAAGACAAAAAAACGTAACTGGTCCTATATATATTTGAATCGATGTTTTTCACCCCTCCTTAAATTTATTACAAGTATAGTAAAAGTATACTAGAAATATAATAAAAATAAAAAAAAAAAAATCAAATACTGGTCTAGAGATTCGTCTATATTCAGTCCGATATATATATATATCTTATATATATTTATATATATATATATATATATAATATATATATATATATATATAATATTATATATATATATAACTATAGTGGCTTACGTATCCGCTTCGTTATATTCTGTCGTGTACAACGCACCTTACTAATGAAAGTGTGAAATAATTTAATCCATAACATATCAATAATTATGTATTAACTCTCTATGGCTAAGAAAAATAAATTTTCAAGTTACATAAGCTTGCATCTACTTTAACCTAAGAACCAGCATAACATTTAATTTTCAAATGGAACTCCATCAAAAAAAGGATAGAGCATTTTTATAGTTGTACTAAAATAATCCTTAAATCGAAATAATAATAATAATAATAATAATAATAATAATAATAATAATAATAATAATAATAATAATAATAAAATAATAACACCAACTATTATAATAACAATGACCATAATTTCGATATCCGATACTTAAGATAATGAGCACCATTACATATGTATGCTCAATATATATATATATATATATATATATATATATATAATATATATATTATATATATATATATATATATATATATATATATATATATATATATATATATATATAAACACCTATATTATAATATTATACATATATATATATATATATATATAATATATTATATATATATATATATATATAATATATATATATATATATATATATATATATATATATATGCCAATACCCGACCTTGTTGTGTTATGGTTTTGTCTAGGAAGGCCCTTTATTTACGTCTGGAAACTGCCCTCTATTGCTCTTTTCAGCGCATTCCCTAGAATTACCCAGATTTTTTTTAGTTTAACCAGTGTCTCATTCCCCTTGACCCAAAACTCTCGCTCCTCCTGGTTGAGGAAAAAACTTTTGTGAAGGAGTTTCAATCAACAAAGGGTTACTTGCTGTTGCTATCATTACAAGGCTTCCTAGAGATACATTAAATGGTACAGAATGCAGTACAGCTATGATTGTTTGTGTAAGTCCGGCAAGCACTAATCTCTCCGTAACTTTAAACATACTTCGTTATGCAGAGCAAGCCAGAAATATCAAAATAAAACAAAAGCCTTCCACTGTTAAGTAAAAAAGTTCTAAAAGACATCTCGATGATCTGTCAGCTGATCCTTCAGCTTGCAAGAAGTTTGCTTCAGAGAGAAAAAGAACACCTTCCCACAATTCTACAACAGAACATAAACCTTGGGTAAGAACTCAACCTTTAAACAACACCTTTACTACACCCCTCAATAGAGCTTCCGTCATCACAAGACCATTTCCACGTTCTTCTTTCCGATCAGACTTAAAGTCCATCTCTGAATTTTCCTCATTTAAACAACCTACTTTTGATGAAGAACTTTCCCTTGCAAATTCTATTATTGGTGGACTACTATTTTTCAGATAATTCTTTTGGTTGAGAAAATGAATTCTCCATTTGAACAATCTTACAATATGAACATCGAATGGCTATGAAAAATAAATTAGCTAAAAAGGTCGCCAAAATTATTTTGAATGTCACAAAGTCAAAGAGAATGTCCAAAACGCTCATGGTAAAGGGACATAAATCTAGTTTTTAATCACCAGCTCTTAAGGAAATTGCTTCAAACTTCTCATCAAGTTCTTCAAATGATGAGAATATTTTTAACAATTCAAATAATACTGAGGGGAGTCCTTTTCCTTTGCTAACTCCATTGCTAAAGCACTTAAGAAAAAGAATTTTCGCTCTGCCATCAAAGGAGTAGTCAAAAAAGATGAAAAGGAAGAGAACTCTGCAATAATAGAGCCTTTTGAGAAGCAATCATACGCGAATTCCTTTTGCTGAAATATCGAATGTCAATAAATCACCAATTAAAAAAAAACGTATGTGGTTAAAAATCGTAGACAATTGGATGGGATGCCAATTACCAATACGGTTGTACATAATGACAAAATCGTTTGGAAATCTACTCGGTTAAGTTGCAGAGCCCCTCAAAATGAACTGTCCTTTTCACACACGATTCAAATTTCTAAAAATGGTGACTCTAAAAGAAATGAAATTTTCGGATCTGTTGTAAAATCTGGTGATGCTATAGTATTTTTTGTAGATGATTATTTGGCATCAGGTTCTCTTGTTCTGCCTAATAATAATGTAATTTGTAACAAGGCCAATCAAACATTAAAGAACGTGACGGAATTTTCCCTTTCTGATTCAGCTTTAAATGCTTTGAAAAGTATCAATGCAAGATGTGAAATACTACGTAAAAAGAGCCCCATAACAACCATTTCCAGAAGAACGTCTACTATACAGTCTGGATATTATAGTACCAATAGGAGTGTTTATTTTGCTGGTTTGAAAACTCCTTTGAAATGCAAAGAAAATTTGGAATTAACCATTGATTTTTCTGTTCACAAGGAACACACAAATTATATTCTTCAAATGCTCAACAATGCTGATTTAAGAAACAAACTCTACCTACTATTGGCCCTGACACTACTGTGGTTATTTACAATTTTCGGAAAATGTTTGGGAAATAGAATTAGGTTGAAGATCTCCAAAATATTCCTGGATTGACAAAATGCTTTTATACTTGATTTATCAAGATGAATCTGGTTTTTCGTTAAAAGTGAAGAAGAAACCTATTCGTGATGTTAAATGCTATTTCAAGATTTTGTACATTTTTTTATTTTGGATGTTTCTGATTTAGTGTTTTACAAATATAATCTATATTTTTAATTCGAAACTATTTTACCTTCAGTTGCTTCATTTTTATTAAGCACTATGAAGACTATATGCATTAACAAATTTTTTATTATGCGAATTAATATATATATATATATAATAATATATATATATTATATATATATTATAATATAATACTATATATCATTAACAAATTATTTATATAATATATATATATATAATATTAATATATAATATATACACCCTACCTATATCCTACACGGTTTGCATGATAACTAACTAAAAAGTGTTCTTGAAATTTTTTAAAAATAAAAATAAACAAAAATATTCCTAGAACATTCGTAAGACACACACGTGCATATATCAAGACGAATATACTATATATATATATATATATATATATATATTATATATATATATATATAACTATAACTATTAATATATATATATATATTATATATATACTATATATATATATATATAATATATATAAACCCATGTCACAAAGTGTTATTTGAAACTGAAAAAAGAGCAGCAAATTAAAATGAAATGAAAATATGACACGCAAGTTCAAATGTTATAAAAAAAATAAATGAAAAAATACATACGTCACAAACACTGTGTAACGTAAAGTAAATGAGCTAAAATGAAGAAAAATACATGAAAAACATCAACTGTCTTATCATTTGAATTAAGAAAATAAAAAGATTAAAACCTTCCAAATTCCGAGCGGACTTCTACCTCATCCATCTGCGAATTTTCTCCTGGGTGTCACATTCTAAAAAATATGCAGCAAATAATAGAGTAAACACTTCTACGTAAGGTTGAAAAAGGTGGCGTAAGTATCCTCCTACAGCATTGTCAGTGAACTTAGCAAGAGTTCCAACAAAGTGGCGGAACCTACACCTATGAAAACCTTTAGTATGTTTAGCTGATAACGTACTTAACCCTATGGAACTTGCTCGCCAAACTACTGAAAAACCAGATAAATACGGTTATGGATGTTAAAATATAAATAAGATTGTGTGGATTGACAAGATGTGTCTAACATCTAAAAGCACCCACCCAGTGAATGATAGAAAAGACAAAATTCAATTTAAGTGTAGTTTTTACCAAGAAGAAATCCTGATTATTCTATGCAATTTGTTGTACAAGAATATATATATATATATATATATATATATATATATATATAAGTATATATATATATATATATATATATATATATATATATTATATATATATAGTATATATATAATGGTACCTCGGTCAAACCAACTTGATTCGACCGAAAAAACAAAAAAACATATTTTATATTCCGTCCATAAAAATTTTCCGCTGATTCCAAATATATAATTTGTTTAACTTAGAGCTGCCGGCGTCCTATTTACATACTGTAGCAGTTAAAATAAAATTCTGACATATATATATATTATATAATTTATATATATATATATATATATATAATATATATATATATATATATATATATATAATATTTATTATATATAAAGCTTATTTATTATTCAAATTTATAACCGTGAAGCACCCAAAAAAAACAAAAAAAATAATTTTTTACATTTCGTTAATATTATTGTTAAATTCAGAAATCTTAAAATGCAATTGCAAGGTTTACCAACTTTACATAGCATAAAATATATTTTTTTCCGCTACGTGGTTTACTTTAAGGTCCATTATTATTGGTTTTTAGTTACATGCATGATGCTTTATATATATATACTATATATATATAATATAATAATATATATATATATATATATTATAGATATAGATAGATATATATATTTAATATATAGTGAGAGAGTATATATAGTATATAAACCTTTTTTTTTCCTGTAAAATAAAATTCTAGTTACATTTCTTTGTAATAAAACATTTCAAAAAAATCCAGAAATAGGCAATGTCTTTGGTCAAACTTTTGAAATGAGAATTGAAATATAATAATTGCCAGACGTACGATGTGATAAAGTAAAACAACAACCTTGCTAAGTGACAACAACACAAAACCTATAGCGCCATTACTGATTGGCTAGCCGGTCGTGTTGCTTTCTAAGTTGCGTCACTTTTATTAAACATTGTTTATGGGTCTCGTCTCGCGTTTAACCATTGTCGTGTCGATTATTTAATACCATTTCCATAATTACTAAGTCACCGAAAAGTATTATAATTAAATCTTTGACTTCGATTCTTATTCACATGGTGAATTAATTACGGATGCGTATACGGTAATGATTCTGATTTTTTTTTTTTTTTTTTTTTTAAAATCCGGATACAGAAATCCAAAGCTATCGAAGACTAGATTGGTATCCTAAAACAGCGAATCATAGTCAAGTGACCTAAAACAAACTGATATAATCCTTATTGGTATGTTGGTACCCAAATTATTACGTGTTATGTAATTAAGGAATTTATGTTAAGGTTTTAAATAAAGCAAATTAAATACTTATTCGGTATTTTCGTTCTTTACAATAATTTTAATGACTGTTGCTGCAAAACCTATGAAATAGTTTGATAAAATTATTCGATGTATTAATTCTGTTCGATTAAGTTAGAAAAATTTACATTTCCTGATATATATGAGCTGATATGCTTAGCGACGCCTTAAGCTCATCGGCTCTCCTCCTCCCCACCAAGATCTATATATATATATAGGCCCTGTTATGTTTTAAGACTCCGTCAGTTTTGATTTTTTTTTGTTTTTTTTTAACATATTGCTAGTATATTGTAATGTGACCGGACGTCTCCAGCAACTTATAAATTCTTTGCGGACCCTCAAGACCAAAATGGTCATATATATATATTATGCAAAAATGGAAGGAAGAGATTATAAAAATTCCACAAATTTTCTATATTATAATGAATACATAAAATAACAAATAAATCATTAAATATTTCGTTCTAACTCTCATAAATTAAATAAACCTTTATTATATAAATCACAAACAAGCGGAGGCAAAAGATCTTCTTCAACGATTGAGGCGAGCAAAACTGAGGAGCGGCGCAGTCATCAATATTCTTAAACAACACAAAAGAGCATTAATACCTTTAAACAACACACAGGAGCATTAATATCTTTTAAATAACACGGAGGAGCATTTATATAATATTATTACTTTCAATATTATTACTTTCAATGAATTATAACTATTTTTATTTTCAAAACTACCTTTTAAAAATATGTCTCCGGCCGGGGACTAGTGGTCTCTGGCCGGAGCCGGAGATCTTTAAAAAGGCCGGAACTCCGGCCAAGCCAGACGGAGATCAGTATATCACAAATATATATATATATATATATATATATATATATATATATATATATATATATATATATATATATATATATATATCTCTTTCTTTCTCTATATATATATATATATATATATATTAATGTATTATTATTATACATTCATGCCCATCCCACTTGGGCCGGAAATGGTGATACTGTGCCAGCCAGCCTCCTCATTCACCCCCTCTCATCTCTGCCCTCACCCACCTCCCTCCACCTCTGTCCCTCATGACACCTTGCCTCTTCTCCCCATCCCTCCCTCCTCCAGCATCTCTTTTATTCCATCCACCACCTCCTGCTTGGTCTCCCCCTTCCTCTCTTTCCTATCCCCTCCGCCCCCCAAACTCTTCTAACCACTCTCTATTTCCTCCATTCTCACTTTAAATGCCTTACCATCTGCATTCATACTCCACTCTTCACAGACCATTCTCAATCCACATCTCTCCCCCTCACCACCCTATTCCTAATCCCCTCCCTTCTGCTCCACAAACCGCTCTCAACCCTTCATCTCAAATACTTATTTTTCCTGGACCACTCCCACGTTTCACACCCATACAGCACCGCTGGTACACAGATTTTCTCAAACATGCTTATCTTAACTTTCGATCTCCCCCTTTCCATATTTCTCTCAGCCCACTCAAAGCTCTCATTCTTCACCTATTCTATGTTCTCTCTCCTCCTTCATCCCTCCCCCTTACCCAACTCCATCCTAAATATCTAAAAATCTTTGCTTCTTCCAATACCACCCCTACTCTAACCTCTAGCCCCTCCCCCTCCTCTCCTCCTCCTGAAACACTAACACTTTACTCTTACCTGGATTTATTTTGAGGCCCTTTTTGTCCACACATTCTCTCAAACTCCTCACCGCCAAATACCTCAGCCCTTCCACGCTCTTCGCCACTAGGGCAGTATCATCCTAAACAGTATCACCATTCCTTCCCTTCTATCATTCCATTCATCAATTCCCACCCCCCTCCCCTCCCTCACCATTCCTCTTCAAACACTCTCCATAAACAAGTTGAATAGCCACGGCGACATTACACACTCTCAATCCTCTCACCACCCCAAACATATCACTCTCCCCTCCTAACACTCATTCTACTATTCCTATAGCCATCACCTTTCCTAATTACCCCCACTTGTTTCCTCAACACCTCCATAATTCCCACTATTCACTCCTATCTTATCTTTCTCTAAATCAAAAACACCCTTACTTTCCCTTTCCTCTCTGCTGCTGCTCACAAGCATCTTTGGTGTAAACACTTGATCCACACACCTCTTTCTAGTGTCTTATTATTTCCACATTTCTCCCCTCAGTTGAGCCTCTTGCTCTCTCAGTGGTATTCTTCGTGCACTTTCCACCACATAAAGACCTTATGCCTCCTCAATTTCCACATTCCATCCTATCCCTTTCCCTTTATACAGGGGAGCAACCATCCTCCCAATTCTGTGGTACCTCACCACTCCTCCAACTTATATATTATATAATCTATACAGCCATTCCTCCACCCCCTATACCTCCCTTCTACAACATTTCCATTCTCACACCATCAAGACCTGCGGACTTCCCTTTATTCCCACAGCCCTAATAATTTTCTCCATTTGTATTTCATCTCCCCCTCCTCCCCTCATTTCCCATCCTCACCTCATGCATATCTTCCTCCCCTATTCAGTAGTCCACTAAAGTACTCCCCCCACCTCTTCCTCCACCTATCACTCTCCTCCTATCACTCCCCATCCTCCCATAATCTCTCCCCAACCTCATATATTCCTTTTTGTAACCTTTCCAGAACATCACCTCCCAGTTAAATTTTCCAATCTTTTCTACACCCATTCCCCTTTTATCTTCTCTTCCTTTCTCACCCCCGCCTCTTCCTCTAACCTTCATATTTCCTCCCAACTTCTCTTCTCTCCTGCTTTTAACCATTTCACATAGCCTCCTTTTTCCTTTTCCCTCCTTTACCTCCTCACTCCACCATTCCCTCCCTTTCCTTCTACTTGGACCAAACTTTGTCACCAAAAATTATATATATATATATATATACATATATATATATATATATATATATATATATATATTTATATCTTTATATATATATATATATATATATATATATATATATATATATATTTTTGTATGCATCTTTTTTTCATAAAAAAAAATATAATTCTGAGTATATATATATATATATATATATATATATATATATATATATATATATATATATATATATATATATATATATATATATATATATATATATATATATATATATATATACTCTTTCTTTATATATATATTAAGATCTTAGTTATCAGCTTTACCTTCATATACATATCAGTTGCATGGAATTCAGACACATTTCATAAAATTAGAGTGAAATGCAAATCAAATTGAAACTTTAATGCTAAACTTCACACTTCTAAAAATATTAAAAACATAACCTTTACTTAATGTATGTATATAATGTAATGTACTTTTATTTTGTATTTATCTGAACTATTTAACTTTAGTTGTTTAAAAAAAAAAAAAAAAAAAACGCTTTAAAAATTTCTGAACATGAAACGTACTAAAATGTTGCTAGAGACGGCCATAATCGTTCCAGCATTTACTCCGTCAGTTTTGATTTATTTTTTTTTTCCAATATATTACCAGTATATGATACTAGCAGTAAATGAACGTTTTTACATACTTGCTTCAAAAAGTGGCCCTGTAATTTGGGATGACCGTCAGATGCTTTTTTTTTTAAATATATTATAGTATATGGAGTACTAACAATGAATTTAAGTAGTAACGGACATGATTCAAAGTTCGAAAATTTTAAATAATTATTTAACAATCACTTTTATATGAAATATTTTCGAAAAAAATTAAGAAATATTTTTAGATAATTACGTATATATATATATATATATATATATATATATATATATATATATATATATATATATATATATATATATATATATATATATATATATATTTATATATGATCTTTTAACAATTTAAAACTGGCAGATACCTAGGAGTGGTTGCTAGATATCAGAGTCAGGGTCTCGGCCTCTGGGTGGACGACGGGGGGACTTTGTCCCCCTCTGTCCCCCATCAGCTCAAGCCCCCTAATATATGCCTCCTTGAACCTTAACCTCAACTTACTCCCGCATAGTTAATTGACTAAATGAAATTGCTTAAAAACTGAATGAGTCATTATTATTTTTATTATTATTATTGTATTGTGGTGTATTATTATTATTATTATTATTATTATTATTATTATTGCTTAGGTCTAGTTAGTTAGTTTGCTGTGACTGCCGAGGGTGCCTAACCAACCCTAACCTAACTAACCTAACTTATCCCTAACAACCTAACCTAATAACCTAAATTAATTTTCATTATTATACCAGTTTTGTGATCAGGAAACTTGGGAGGTTCTGGTTTTTACGCTATACTTGTGAGGTGACTGTATCCCTCACCTGGTCAGATTACAGTTTCTAAATTTGCCATTATTATTATTATTATTATTATTATTATTATTATTATTATTATGTGTGTAACACCATTATACTAAATATTTGAATTAATAAATTCATGTCTAAAAATTTTTTCCTTTACAAAGGTAGTGGAACAAAATAATGCATCAAAAATGCCTTTTCTTTACAAAAATTCTATCGCAAAATCAAAGCCTTACACAATGTTCTTCAGAGTTGTATAAAGTGTATTAAGAAAAGGTGTCAGAAATTTAGTAAAACATACGTATCTAAGTTTGGTCAATTCTTTTTATGTGTTTTATTTTACAAAAAAAAATAATATCCGAAAATCTCAAAATAATTAGTCCTTTACTTTAACTTTCGTTCAATTTACAAGAAAGTAATTTATTTAACTTTCTATTGTTTTAAATAACTAACTAAATTAGAAAAAGTTCAAATCTTTTAACACTTCATGAGCGTTGGTGTCCATTAATGTTCCAGTTTAGTAGTTTTAAAAATAAAATCCAGCTTAAACAACTGTAAGCTGAAAATTAAAAAAGAACATATATATATATATATATATATATATATATATATATATATATATATATATATATATATATATATATATATATATATATATATATATATATATATATATATATATATATATATAAGAAAAAAATAATAGAAAAAAGCAATTTCATTTTTTCAAACTTTTGTACTGAAAATTTAAAAATAATTGTAGCCAGACGTACGATGTGATGAAGTAAAACAACCTTTGTTAAATAACAACACAATTAACGCGGCAACGCCATTACTGATTCGCCAGTCGTCTTGTTTTAAGTTGTATCCCTTTTATAAAACAAATATTTTACTTATGGGCCTCTTGACATTGAATCATTTTTTCCTTTCTTCATCATTCTCAGAAGTATATAATTTACTTTATTTCGCGCTTAATTAATTAGTCACCGAAAAGCAGGGATGGCAATTTTGGTGATTTTTTTGATTTTTAAAAAAAAATCAATTTGTGATTTTTTTGATTTTTTTGATTTTTTTCTATTTTTTCAGATTCGTAACGTCACGCGATATATAATTTGTAACTTGCAAATTATATTTCGCGTGACGTTACGAATCCAAAAAATCAAAAATATCAAAAAAAATCAAAAAATCTGGAAATTGATTTTTAAAATCAAAATCATAATTACTCCTATAATATTATAATTAATCTTTATTTACAATTCTTTCGTAGTCAATTGGTATAATCTCTCCTATTAATTAAGTAAAAAATATCTATTTTATAATTTTAAAAAATTATTTTTAATAGAATATTTGTTTAAGTTTTATTTATAGTGTAAACCAGTTACTTAATAGAAATAAAAATTCGGAAATATATAGCAGGTACTCTTCCAAATTTTCACATAATAAGCAAGATCATCTTTTTCAAACAGGTTTCTTTCATTTCTGAGGTTAAAATTTGTCAATATTGGAAATTAATCGACCCTTATTCACCATTAAAAGATCGATTCTCAATATCGATAATTTTTATATATAATATGGTTTTTAATATATTTTTCTAATTTTTAACAAACTTTTGGCATTGTTATCCATACGTCCTTAACACTTTAGTGTTGCTGTTTCAGATTGTGTCATAGAGTTTAGGCCCTATTTTAAGATTTTGATTTACATACATTGAATAACTTAAATAGACAATACTATTTAATTTATTTATTTACAATTTAAATACATAATTACATCTCAAATGTGATACATTCAAAAATTGTTGTTGTTAATTAATTAAGATTAAAATACTTCTAATATTTTTTGTTAAAAATAAGGATTTAGGAATCCAAAACTCTCTCAGGGGAGATTTGTATACTAAAATTTCTTCTATAGTATTTACCTCCAGCAGATCACTTAAAATATTCGTGAACTAAAACAAACTAATATAAACCTAATTTGTACCCAAACTATTATGTTTATTATATAATAGCAAACAAGTAATTAATTTAGCAATTTCTGATCATTAAGGTTTTAAATAAATCCAATTAAATATTTAATCATATGTTCATTATTTTCAATAATTTTAATCCATTACCATAATGCTGAAATAGTTTATTAAAAAATTATACGATGTATTAAATCATTTTCAGTTAAGTGAAATTTACATTTTGTGATTTGCGAGGAGTGATATGCAGTGGCGAAGCGCTGTCATCCAGTTCTCACTCACCCTCAAGATCTCTCATTTTGGCATATATATATATATATATATATATATATATATATATATATATATATATATATATATATATATATATATATATATATATATATATATATATATGATCTCGTTTTGAGGAGACAAGATATATCGATTGTCATATCGATTTTTCGATAGTTCTTAGGTCCTAAAAATAAAAGTAATATTAAATTAGATTTATTATTAATGTAAGAGTTTAATGACAAAACTACTTAAAAACAACAAAATTATAAAATTGTAACTTAGAAGCGTAGTAATGATGGTGATTGGCTAAGAGAAAGTATCGAGGGCGTGTTTTCATACAGGCAAGTAGAACACCAGCATTTATAAGAAATTTTCGTTCAAAAATTAATAAATCAATAACAAAATTAAAAAATAGGTTATATATATATAATCTTATATATATATATATATATATATATATATATATATATATATACATATATATATATATATATATATATATATATATATCAATGAAATTAAAAAGTAATGAAATAAAAAAGTTATGTATTTACCGAAATCTTATGTTGATTTTTTAAATATTTTTTATAAATATAAATAAAGTGTTTATGTGTACTAATATTTAATTAAAATATCAATGTTTTTTAAAATTTCTTGGAAAAGGTCCTCTTTGGCATGTTTTCTGCGCCAAATAAATTCGCAGAGGTACGAATCAATCATTCCTCTATTTGTCCCACATTGTCTTTTATTTCGATGCTTTAACAGAGCCCATGTATTTTCAATCATTTGAGTATTTGCCTGTGAATCTGGATCCACAAAATGTTCAGAATGATTCACAGTTTCATGTTTTAGATCTTCCTGTTGTTTATCAAATTTTTTGGTATGAGGTTCAAAACAATCACTGATAATGGTGGTATCTGGTTTAATTTTATCTTTAAAGCAGTTCAATAAAGTGTTTTCCTTTTTGTCAGGTACAACAAATAAAAAGACTTCTTTAGTTTCCCTACATATACCACCGAATACCCACTGTTCTGGAAGTATTCGGCCTTGATGATTTTTTCTTTTTGAAAAGTAAGTCTCATCAATTTCAACTGTACACCCTGTCCCACCTATAAGTGTGTCCTCCCTTATGATTCATAACGCTCTCGATCTATTATATATATATATATAATATATATATATATATATATATATATATATATATATATATATATATATATATATATATATATATATATATAATATATATATATATATATATATATATATATATATATATATATATATATATATATATATATACTTAAATATATATATATATATATATATATATATATATATATATAATATATATATTTACCTCCTCTTTGGGGACTAAAGAATATAGACCAAGTTTCTTGCTTAACTTTATTGCATCAGAGATCAGGTTCCAGTTCATGCTCAATTTTCCCTCGCCCTTTTAAAAAAACCATTTATAACTCCATATGGCGAGGAAAAAATTTAAAGATAAAAAGAAAAATAAAATGTTAATGATAATACATTTCTCATGATTAATTAGTCTAAGCCTCTCAAAAAGTATTTATAAACACCCCTAAGAAAATGAAAATGTTATAGTGAGTGTCCGAGTGAGTGCATAAAATGTTAGAATATGTTGATGTTCATACATGAGTAGGAAGAAAGATGGGGTTTGGGTGCATGCCTAGTTATAGTATGATCACCAACTTTCAGAGGTAGCATGACATTCGTACTAATATAATTTCCTTCAAACCTATCATTCATGAACGCATTATCCGTAGTACTAAAGTTTAGAATATAACTGAAAGTAGCTAAAATTATAAGTAAAAAAAATAAAAAAAAATAAACAAACGTTCATATAGCAGGAGGATGAAAACGCGTTTTAAATTCTGTGTACACATAACAAAACATTTTAATGTAATAAGGAAAAAAAAAACTAAAAAACCTTAACTATAGATGAAACATTTAAAATTAAATATATAATGAGTTTAAAAAAATGAATGTTTGTACCAGTGAGGATTTATAAGTTTCATCATAGGAGGTGTTATTTTTTACCAAGTCATATATTAAACTAGACCTAACGTTTACAAGTCACCAATCAATATAATCAATTTGAAGGATAAGTTTGGTTAGTAACTCCTCTTTGTATATAGTAAACCTGCTTTTTAAATGAAATTTATCTTCACAAGTTGACAAACAATCTCCTTTAAGGAAGACTATCTTTACAGATCCACCAAGTAAACTTCTAATTAGGGAGATCATCTTACATAACGAGCTAGCAAACCCTAGAAACCCCTATGAAAACTTATCTTCTGGGACCTGCAAACAAACCTAGAAAACTTTAAGAGAAGATTTATTTACAGGAGTCTGGTGAGAAGTGAGAAGATTATTATTATTTTTTGCTGATCTAATTTAAAGCTATTTTTCAATCATAGGTTTTTTATCCCTTTTAGTAAATAAGAAAATAGTCAAATAATTAATAATAAAAAAAAATATATTTAAAAATCTAAATTCTTTTTAACAAATTTTTCATATAAGTCAAAATTAACAGCAATAATTAAGGTAATATATATATTTAATTTATACATAAACTTTTGAAAATAATTTGATATAAATCAAAATTAATATAATAATTAATATAAAAAGGATATATATATATATATATATATAATATATATATATATATATATATATATATATATATATATATATATATATATATATATATATATATATATAAGTTTTTAAACTTCATCTTTCAATTACAAAGACAGTTTACATGGATAATGAGTAGAAAGCAAAGTGTTACGAATATGATGGATGGATTACCTGTCTCAGGCGAGAATACATTTGAAGATTGGAGGAATATTAATGACAGAGAGGAAAAACACACACACAATGAAGAATGGAAGATGGACTATGCTCCGAGCGCCGTTAGCGAAATGAAAAATTACAATAATTTTTTTTTTTTTATTACATGAGACCACAATTCACGGGCAGGGCCCTTTTCAAATGGGGGCAAAAAAATAAATATATAAAAGAATTTTAAAATAAATTCAAAAATAAGCCCACCCTATCCCTTACTAACGCAGATTCCCTCAGAGTGGGCATAGTTAGGACTTAAATGAAAAATTGAATGGCAGGGAGAAATAGGAAGGCAGGAGTTTCTGAGAGCAGATGTGGCTGGAAAGGAAGGAGGTACCACGGCAGAGTGATCCTTGAGTCTCCAATATTCGCACAATTTTCATGAGAGAACAAGGCACCTCTTGTGTGTGGGGGCGACGCAGTGGTGGAGGGAATGCAGGAGAGTCAATTCTCTCGAGCGCACCGTTGTAATACCTAGAAAGGGTTGGCGCACCAACATCACGACGCAGAGAAAGAGGTCGAATTGGAAAGTGTAGGACAGTTTATAAACCTCTTAGCCTTAGCTTCAATTCTATCCAAAAGGAGGGTGGAACCGGATCCAACCCAAATGTGGGAACAGTATTCCATACAGACCTTTATATAACGAGTATCTGAGCAGAAGAAAAAAATTCACGCAATCTGAACAGAATTCCCAGCTTTTTTGAGGCCATTTGCAACCGATGTATTACGAGGTCTCCAAGACTAATTCACTATTTATGTTTAGTCCAAGAATGTTTGTTGTTTACGGGTAAGACATTTGAGCTGTCAAAGGGGATAGGAAAGTTGGGAGGTGTTTTAAAGAGGGAGATATGAAGAAGTTGAGTTTTGAAAGAGTTGAACCTCACCCCTCTCTAACGCCATCTCACTCAAACAATCTCTCCACCCACCTAAACCTGCACCTAACCCTACTCAATGCATATACACCATACCCTGCCACGATTGTAACAGACTTTACATAGGAGAAACCAATGACTTTGACCGGAGACTTTATCAACACAAACAAGACCTAATAAACGACAATAGAAACTCCTCTCTCACATCTCATTGCTCTTCCCTAAATCATAAAATACACATAAGCAACATGACCCCCATACATAAAACCTCTAACCCACATCTTAGAAAGCTCATAGAATCCCTCTGTATACTATCTACTCAAAATCTCAACTCCATCCCCGGTGAAATCAAAATTGACTACTTACTAAACAACTTAATCAACATACACATTCACAACTTATCAAAACCATTATTAAAAATCCAAATCTAACTTCACACTTAGGACTAAAGTTATATTAGAAAATAATAAAACTCCCAAAATGGTCAAATTCCAGTTGTTTAAACTTTTTGGTCCCATTAATATGTGTGTGTGTAATTTGATGTGTGTATGAATGAAAGCATGCTTAGGTACCTGGTTTCAATAACAATTTACATTTGACTTTGTATTTATTATTATTATTATTATTATTATTATTATTATTATTATTATTATTATTATTATTATATATATATATATATATATATATATATATATATATATATATATATATATATATATATATATATATATATATATATATATATATATATGCTCTGCTCATATATATATAATTATTTTGTGCATAAATGATTTATATTTGTGTATTCAAATGCAAACATTGGCATGCAGATTGTAAAGTGAATAATTACCACTTTCCACTTTTTATGTAAAAAGCCTAGCCTATTAAAAATAAATAAAAATGAAATAAAATAACAGCACGGGTTGCCAGTCATCCAGTCTCCAGAGTGTAAGGACTATGTCGGCATCTCAAGAATAATTTTGTGTATAGAAACTATCTATAATGATTTAATTATTGAACGCGCAAACTGGGAGGTCGTGCTCAATGACAGAAGCTTCTTTAATTATGAATACAAACTTTTAGTTTTTATTATATATATATATATATATATATATATATATATATATATAT
>JABUQX010031525.1:12500-17500 GCA_015478945.1 Trachelipus rathkii | reverse complement strand
ACGAGATCAATCAAAACTGACAAAAGAGCCGATCGAAAACCTAAGTTGACACCGCAAGATAAAAGAAGAATTCTTCGCCTTACTCTGCTGGACATCTGC
Organism: Trachelipus rathkii; assembly: GCA_015478945.1. Classification (NCBI taxonomy): domain Eukaryota; kingdom Metazoa; phylum Arthropoda; class Malacostraca; order Isopoda; family Trachelipodidae; genus Trachelipus; species Trachelipus rathkii. The sequence continues at coordinate 17,401 of JABUQX010031525.1, read as the reverse complement.
GAAGCTTAAAAGATATTAATAATTTTTGAAAACTTCTGAAGTGCGAATTTCTGGTCGACCGGTCAGGAATTTCCGGGATAAAGCTGTAGCTTAATAAAAGACAGAGACGGAAGCAATTGGAACGGGCTCTATCCCTTAATATGATGTAATGAAACCTGAATCTCCATTCTTAGAAGTGATGGGATCAGGTTTGTTAGTCGTCGATCATGCGAAAACTTGTTAACAAAATGCCTCGCTATAAAAATGAAACATCCTGTGAGTGTAATGGTGTGGGCATGCATTTCAAGAGATGGTGTTGGAGAACTGGAAGTTATAAAAGGCATTATTAATGCCAAAATATACCAAGATTTGATTCTTGAACCCAAATTACTGTCTACAATTAACAGTCTTTTTGAGGATGGCTGTCGTTGGTGCATCTTTTAGCAGGATGAAGCTTAGTGCCATACAGCCAAAACATTATGAAATGGTTAAATGACCACGATATCAATTCTGCCGTGACCCAAGATTTAATTCCATTGAAAATTTGTGGTCAAGGCTGAAAATCGTGATTTTACATCGCAATCCCAGCAACAAGAGTTAATCGAAGTCATCATCCAAGCATAGTTCAAGATAATCAAACATGATAACCTAGGACCTTTGGTGGACTTAATGCAAATAAGGATTGAGCAAATTATGAAACCAAAAGTATATCCAACGAAATATTGAAGATTCCTTTGCCAATATTTATAAATGCTTTTATGATAGTTATTAAAATAAAGTTTTTTTTATATTATCATTCTTTTACTCATTCAATTTTAATGAAATGCTTTCAAAATTATGTTGTGTAACATCACATTAAACATTAAAAGAAATTGTTGTATGATTTGACTAATAAATGTTCAATATAAAGTATAAAATTTTTACCAAATTTATAAATGGAGGTCGAATACTAGATTCTTACAAAGTGTTCGAAATCAATTCCATATATATACTGTATATATATATATATATATATATATATATATATATATATATATATATATATATATATATATATATATATATATATATATATATATATATATATATATCGTCAGCATAGAGGTATAATGGTTATACGTGTTTTGCGTGTTGATGGTTAAAATGGTTTGTGTATTTATTTGCATTTTAAAATTTCAATACATAAAAGCTCTTTTGTTTGGATATAGATGTGTGTATGTATGTATGTGTGTGTGTGTGTGTGTGTGTTTGTGTGTTTTAATCATTCTATTATGGTGTGGAACCAAATTACTCCTTGCTGATAAAGGAAGATTATTTTTGTTTTATATGCACGAGGCAAATTTTACGAGGATTCTCTCCGTAACTTTGTATTTCATTCTCCATAATGACCCTCCTTCATCCTCCTCCTCCTCCTCCTCCTCCTCCTCCTCCTTCTCCTTCCTCCCTTCTCTGATCTTTCAGTTTCACCATTCAAATATAAATATCATAACCTTCTTCACAAATTATTATTATTATTGTTATTATTATTATTATTATTATTATTATTATTATTATTATTATTATTATTATTATTATTATTATTATTATTATTATTATTATTATTATTATTATTATTATTATTATTATTATTATTATTATTGTTATTGTATTTACTATAATCATCAATTAAGAATAATTAAAACCATCTGTCTGTGTGTGTGTGTGTGTGTGTGTGTGTTATTATTATTATTATTATTATTATTATTATTATTATTATTATTATTATTTATTATTATTATTATTATTATTATTATTATTATTATTATTATTATTTATTATTTATTATTATTTATTATTTATTATTATTATTATTATTATTATTATTATTATTATTATTATTATTATTATTATTATTATTATTATTATTATTATTATTATTATTATTATTATTATTATTATTATATCCCTCTTTCATAAATTTTAATTAAAAGCTTTTGTCCTCAGCTTCCAACAATAATAATAATAATAATAATAATAATAATAATAATAATAATAATAATAATAATAATAATAATAATAATAATAATAATAATAATAATAATAATAATAATAATAATAATAATAAATAACAATTTGCTTGCTTGCTTCTTTATTTCCTGTTACTCCTCGAAAGAGTATAGGGCCTCCGGTATGTAGGATGCGTCACCTCGCCCTGCTATCTGATACCACTTTAATTTCCATTCAGTTATTCCCAATTATCTCTGTCTCCTTCAATAGTGATTCTCCTGTCATTGCTGGTCTTCTTCTTGTTCTCCCTTTTAGGTACCACTCCAATGCAGTTCCTGCCAAATATCCATGTGATCTTCTTAACAAGTATCCCATACATTTCCACTTCATCCTCCCAATCTATTTCCCAATCCTTTGTTGTCCAGTTTTACAACACCTCATTTGAAGTAAAAATCTTTCCCCAGCTATTCTCCTCGTGCATTTGTTTACAAAAACAAGTACCTTATCCATTTTTACCTCTGATTTTCATAGATGCATTCCCATATAACAATACCGATCTAACATTGTTATTGAAAATTCCATACCCTGCCCTTTCTTTTAACTGTCGCGATTTTCCAGCCTTTTTCAACTGCCCAAATACAGCATTTGCTTTTCCCATTCACTTTTCCACGTCCGTCTCTGCTCCTCCTATATTATTTATCACACTTACCAAATATGAGAAATTCTTTGCCTCCTCCTCCTCCAACTCTTCTCCATCATATTCAAAGGCGCAATTTTTACCATTTAATTTCCTTGTTTTACTTTTTCTTCCACTTAAATTTAGATTCATTTTGTTTACTTTCTCCTTAAGACTCAGTTTCTCCATCGTGTATTTTCTCCTTTGCGACAACAAACAAACATCATCCACAGATCCACAAGAAAATCCATTACCCCCATGTTATTCACTTTCCCCCAAGTGTGTGTACGCTCTTATTACCTCGTCTATTACCAAGGGACACCTCCTGCCGTTTACACCTGAACTCACTGTGAATGCCTCCGTCAAAACACTCTCGTGCTCAACTTTACATTTATAGTTGATGTATGACTATTTTATGATTCTTATATTTATCCCTGGAAATCCATACCTTCTCATCCAACTGAACTTGATACATATCTTGGGCTCTTTCCATTTTTTGCTTTTTGAATGCTTCCTTAATCTCTCTTCTGGTCGGGGGTCCAATCTACATTCAGCCTACGTCTAGGCCTGCCATTTCGTTCTCTTCCTCCTCCACCTCATTTTCTCAGTTTGAAACATCCTTAGAATGTTTCTTTCACCTAATTAATTGTTTCTTCTAATTAGTTATTATTTTTTCATCCTTTCCTTTCACTTGATACCCCTTTCTGTATCTCTTTTCAGGCAACATTTTTGTTATCTAGTACAGGGATACTCTTCTTGTATCTCCTCTTCCAGCAAGATTTTCCTCTTCCCCGGTCAAATCCTCTACACATCTTTATTTCTCTCTCCTCGACCCAGTCTTAATTTCTCTATTTTTCTTCCCCTGAGTTCATCATTTCCCCTTTTTTCCTTGTTTATATCCTCCCTCAGCTTTCTATTATCTTTTTCCAAGTTTCTACTGAGGTCCATTCTTTTCTCTCTTTTCTTGCATACCCAATTGTTTCCTCAACAGCTCCCAAAAAAAGCCTGCTTAGAGAAGCTCTACTTCTCCACCCTCTCTTCTCCACCATCTCTTCCATCTCCTCTCTTCTGTATTTTCCTCTTGCAGCACCTCAAACCTGTTTCTCTATTTCACTTTAAACTCCTCTCTTACTTCTAAACTCTTGAGTTTTTTCACCTTAAATTTAATTTTTATTTTTACCTTTTCTATAAAGGTTAGAGCGGTTCTTCTTAGTTTCACCTTAAGATCTTCTATTACCAAATGATGGTCTCTTTCTATGTCTGAAAGTTTTTAATTTACTTCTCGATGATGATCTCCATCACCATCTTATCGCAAGATGGTCAGTCCGATTCTGCGTTCTACCATCTGGAGGCATAAATGTAACCTTGTGACATTGTTTATGTGGCAACAACGTTTCCCCAATCACCAGGTCACATCCCTAGCGGATAAATATACAAACTTTTCCCCATCTTGTTTCTTTCCTCAACACCAAGCATTCCCATTACTCTCGTTTGATTTCTTTTATTTGTCCTACGTTGGCATTAAATTCTTCCATAAAGATCAAGATATCTCTTCTCTTCACCACTCTCACCCCCTTTTTCAACATCTCACAACGTCCTCCTTTACTTCCTCTTCTACCACTTCCGTAAGGGTATCACATAGTATATCCGTCGCCGTTCTTGCTCTAATTATTCAAGGTAAGACCAATCCCATACCGTCATATTATCCACCATTTCTCCGCTCATCATAAATTTAACCCCATCTCTGTGCTTCTCTCCCTCTTCTCTCCCTGAGCACAAGAACTTCTGTCTTGATCCCACCATCATCTTTCCCCGTCAATTCCATCACTCAACCACATCAACCCTACTGAGTTACCTCTTTGCTTTCTTTGCCAACTGCTTGCACCTCGATCAGTTCAAAGAGAGTTCGTACATTCTAAAGTCCACCTTTGATTCGTGATTTCATACTTTGGTTCGTTAACAAAAGATTTGTCCAGTTTGTCATATCAGTTTCAGTAATAAATTAGTTTAAGGATCAGCAACTTCCCACGGTAAAAATAATTTGAATACAATGTATTTCATCAGAAAAGGTCAAAACTTTTTTGCAAATTAAATAGAAGTTTATCTTGAATCTACTTTTTCTTTCATCTCTTTGCGCAGAATCTTCCCATCAGTGGACCTGATTCATAAACCGATGTCGAGATCTCTGTTATATGCATCTATTCAATTGTTATATCACTCTTTCTAATTTGCTGGCCTCACTCTTTCATTTTCAGTCGCA
>JABUQX010031524.1:52500-89628 GCA_015478945.1 Trachelipus rathkii | reverse complement strand
TTATAAGTTACCCTTATACGATCTTTCCGCCATGTTTGTTGAGCGCGGTTTTCGAGTATTAACGCGTGCGCTAGTCAGTACTCTTCCCATCGTCCGCCTTCATCTTCATCGAATTATTACATCGATACACTTTATATTCCTCTATAATATCATTTCAACTACTTATATAACATTATCCAGTCGTATTGTGTACCCGCTGAGCCTACATACTACTCGTGGACGATCTGTATATACTGTTTATTTATATATATATATATTTATCTACTATTATATATATAGTACTATATATTATTAATTTTAACGTATAGATGTGATATATACTATTATATGATATATAATATAGGGGTAATATAGTTATTACCTTACTATATATACGCTATTATCTTTTATTTAATAGTCTTATATATATTATATCTATTAATCTATATATATATTACATATCTATATTATATTATATTAATTATATATATCTAATAATATATAATATATTATTAAAGCTATATTATATAGAATCTCACCCTTAATCCCCTTCTCAGAGGGTAATCACGGGGGCTATCAATAGAAATTCACAAGACTATTATAGCGCCGGCTTATGCCAAAGCCTGTTCGCCACTCATTATCTTACATAGTTGATTACTCCGCCAAAGCCGAGTTTTAATTCTTGTCGCCCAGGAAGACTAAAATTCAGGAAAGCGGTGACTACGAGGGCTAGCCCGATGGCTAGGCATTGATATCTCAGTCGTCTCTCGCATTAAGCATGTCGAGTCGAGTCATATGGTATAACTCTATCCTATTACGATCTACGTATGGACGTATATTAATATTATTATATTAATTTATTTATTAATATATATTATTATATATTATATATTTAATTATTATATATTATATATATATAAATTATTATTATCTTAATATTTTAATATAGCCTTCATATATATATAGAATACTAATTATATTATTCATTTCAGATAATACTATTATTATATGTGCTGTTTTCCATATGTCTGTGGGGTCTGTTATTACTATAACTCTGATACTGTACCTCAGTAGCTTACCGTGAATACTAGTAAATAGTATACTACCGGATACGGAATTATACCGGTATAATCTACGGTATCGCCGTTTTCATACTGTCGCTCGGAATTAATCGTATCTAGGACGGCTTATGGCTATTATTTCTATCTGAGGTTATTACTATATATATTATATTATCATAAAGGTCTTTTATTCAACTATAATCCATACTCTCTATGCGAGTGAGTATACTGGGGATTGGTGCGGATGCGTTTGATACCACTTGATGAGGTTGTCTCTCACATACTGTTTAGGTTAAGTTCTCTCAGGAGAGATATGAATATTAGTGAATGTTATGTGGTTTTGTGTTAGTTGATTAACAGTCATAGCATAATTTCATTTATGTATGCTTTTCCAAGTTTTCCCTGGGTGTGGTGGATTAATAAAAATACATCTTGTAAACGTACGTTTATCAGTTATGGTGATAATGATATGTTTATTTGCCATAGACTCTTAATATTAAACTTTGCCAGAAATCTTTTATTAATATTAATAATTATATTATTATAATTTATTTCTATATTATTAATTAATTTATATATATTATTATTATTATTTTATATTATTTATTTATTTATTATTTATTATTTATTTTATATTATTAATTATTTAATAAATTTATTTTATTTATCTTTCTAATTTATATTATTATTGTTTTATTTTGTGGTTTAATTGAGTTTATTTCCATAAAATGATGAGTATTGTTCTGTACTTTCTGTTTGATCTATGGAGGTTTGTTGAGAGAGGGATGTTGATTAAACGAGTTGATGGGGTAATAGAAGTTCCGCATGGAATTTTGATATTAGAATAGTCAGAGTACAGAGGAGAGGTTTTTGTAGTAATTGTATACGAGATAATGGTTGGTATAATCTAAAGTCTAGACAGATTGCCATCTCTGAGTCTTTGCACAAGGAGGCGTATGAGTTCTGGTCCGGAGAGAGGTTTGCAAAAGAATAGATGAAAATAGTTCTCTCTGTAAATTCAGATACAGCATTGCATATCATCGTTTTATTTTATTTCATATTCTATCTTCTTTTCCTCAAATCTAAAAATACCACATTCTGAATTATTTCTATTTGGTGGTATACGAGTCCTTAAAAAATCGACCCTCAACTTACCGTAGTCATTTATCCTGCGTATATCAAAATTTTGATTGGATTCTGACAATTGTAGGATCCGTTGTGGTCATACGATCATTTTTGAGACATTAAGGTCTTGCATATTGACCCTCTTATGTAATAATTATTGTTCTCTGGATAACCTGGTGATATATGTTAAAATTCTTAATTACTTGGCCAGTGTTCCATGGACTTCTCAGATGTTTATATCTACATCATTCTTGATTTTCCATAGTCTGGTTTATAAAGTCTGTATACGGTAGTTCAGTCCTTGACGACATTCTTTCCCTCTATTTTTCTTCATTAAAGTACTTATTTATGTATTTGCACTCATTTAATTGTAATACGTTGACGCTAGACTGATTCCCTAGCCCTACATATTGTGTTCGCGCCGCACGACATTCTGGTGTGTGATCTAGCGATTGTAATCCCTTTTGAGCTGATATATGATGTTATTCGCCGCTGGGCAAATAATCGTTTGCCTACAACCAGTCTTGGCGATTCCCGTTTACAAAAACAGAGTGCGCGAGGACCACGTTCGTGCCGCGAGTATAGTACGAAATTTTGATTTGCGATACCATTGTGGTTAGTGGCGTAAGATGGCACCATTTGATTTTGACAGGAAAATATTATATTTTTTTCTTTCTATCTACGCAGAGAATGGCCTCCTTCCTCTGCTTACTCCTTTCACTTCGGCACTTTATGTTTATCTCTTTTCACTACATAGTTTGGGCCGCCGTGACACCACTGCATGTTGTTGTGCTCTCAGTAGTTCTTATACGGTGCAACAGAGAGTAGAGGACGCTCACACTTGTAACGTTTTAACTACAAGATTTTCGGATCATTCACTATCTTCTTTATTGACTAGAGAGGTACAAACGTTAAGCATATTTTATTGCTGTGAGTATCATTATAGTATCTGAATAGTATATGATCCCAAGTCATGAATGTGTGTCCTTTGGGAGACTTATCACGATGTTGTACATGGATTGATCTGTGTTTCTATGATAAGAGTAGGTATTTGCCGACGACATTATCTTCTTCATTTCGAAGTATGTTTTTTGTATACTATATATTGTATTCTATTTCTTTCATATCGTCTACTTGTCAATTATTATTACGACTATATTGGTTATAGTTGCTCTAGTGGTGAATTGAGGCGGTAATTTCATCATTTTGAGTATTTGATTTAGAAGTATTATATTACTCTACTGTTGTTGATGGAGATAACGATTAATCGTCCTATAATTCTACGCAAAATTCAGGCATATAGATTATTTTTATCATCTACATCGTCATTACTTAGTCAATTTATTCTGCCGTATTATTTTTGCATGATTGTTAGGGGTAAAATTTATTTAAAGAAATTTTTAAAGCAATTATTATTATAAATATTAGTTACTAATAATTTATAAAAAAACTTCTATATCTGTATAACTATATTTAATTATGTCTTTTTCACATTGAAAAATCGAAGTAAAGTAAAAAATTGGGTACCATATAATATAACATCCACCTATGCTTATTATTTTTGAGTTTGTATCGTGAGGAGTTGCCTAAGGTTCACAATTTAGATTATTAGTTAATTTTTAGAACTTTCTCTGAATGCGTTTATATATTTATTTAGTTATAGCTAATTATTATATTAAAATTGTGATAATTTTTATTTTTTTTTCGGAATATTAAGCTTACGTTGTTATTAAGCTATAAATTGTTAGAATGCTCAAATCAAAATCAAAGTGGATACCCCATGTGTTCGAGGCCAATATTCACATTAAAATTAATATCAGTACTATTATAAGGTGACCATAAGAATCTAAGCCACTGCCATTGATTTAAGGACGAATACTGTGAGACCACTATTTTATGATTTAATGTGCCTAAATATTTTTATATATCTTTTAGTTAATTGGTTATCTGTTTAAGTCCATAGTCAGTTAGGTTACATCTGGACATTTTTCCAGGTATTTTTAGATTAAGATTAGAACATTATCAGTTTTCTTATGCGCGTGTGGTTTTTCGTTTACATATTATTCGCTTGTGCACAATTTCCATTTATAAGTTGCATAATCTTTTTTATGGTACCTGTGTTTAGTTGCTATGGGTATTCTGACCTAAAATATAAGGATTGATGAAATCTATCTACTTAACATAATATTTTTGTTTATGGAGTGTGGATACTTTTTCTGCTATGACGAGTTTATCGTACTTCAACGTCCTTTCTCTCCATATTTTATTCTGACGAGCGCAGGAGTGGCCTAAAGGGGCCGTTAAAATCCAGGGTAGTATAGTTAATGTGGTGTAATTTTGTAATATTTTTAGCACTTTATCTATACATACTATTGAATTATGATGTATAGTTATATCATATATCATGAATAGTTTTATACGTTGTATTTTTGGTAATACTATATATATATGTATTATATTTTCATCTTCCACTATTTTATCAACTTGCCGCCGCCTCATAGATTATGTTTATCTTACTTTAATAGTATGTTCATTCTTCAATATATATTATGATGAGTAGGTAAATTTATATCTAGTTATTTTATATCTTTTTATAATAATATTTTATTAATCTTCTTATTATTATATATACTACGTAAGGATTAGTCTTCGTTTTTACTAATTTTACTTGAGGTGAGTTTATTATATTTATCCTCATGGTGTAATTATTATATATCGTATTATTATTTAACTAGGTAGAGCCATCGTTCGTTATTACAAAAATTGTATTCTAATGTATTCTTTTGATAGCAGTTTTGTTGATCTATTTTATTCATATAAAATCGAAGATCTTTTTATTATCTTTTAAAAAATTTTAAAGTTTTTTTAAATGTTTCTTCTTTTTATTTTTGTGTTTTTATATGAGCTATTACTGGTATAGTACATTTTTAGTGAGTGCTTTTCATTTTATATCTCTCATCTTTATATTTTCATATCCTTTATTTTTTCTATTTACATATTTGGTTTTTTTATGTATAACCCAAGGAATTGTTTGTCTACTGTATGGTATATATTTATATATATTTTCATAGTTTTATATATATATAAATATATTTAGGTTTACTAACTGGGATAATGGATATGAAATTTAGTTATTTATTATTATTATTATATAAATTATATCATATTTATATATATTATATTATATAATATATATCTTTATATTATCTTATAATATTTATATTTATTCATATATATATAAATTTTCTATTTATCTTAACATTTTTTTTTGCGTACCAAAAAAATATACTGGAAAGTTGGCGCCGCTTCTGATTAATTTTACTTGAAAACTTTTATATATTCTGTTAGCATGGCGTTAATTTGATTATATTACTCTCCTGGTATAAGTTCATATGAACCACCATTTCGTATTATTGTAGAATTTACTCTGGTTGTATATACCTAGGGTGAGCCTAAATATTGAATTTTGACCAGTGATAGGTATACGCATAAAATTTAATTCACTTCATAATAGCAGGTATCATACTACATTTCATTTACATAGTCATCATCCCATATATGTGTTTATCCATTATTTAAATTTTCCTCAACTAGATCTTCAGTAGTAGAAGTGATTTGCTGGTAGTATGGGTGATGACGGTGATAGGAGTAGCATTGAGGCCTTTGTTCCGATAGTCATATTGTTTTTGGTTGTAATAATATATAATTCACACAATGTAAAATTGATAATCCGAAAAATTTATTGTTATAAAAATTGAAGTAAATTTTGTCCGAAAATGGTTGGTAATATTAATAATTAATGAATGGAAATAATTTATCGATTATATTAATATAAATTTATGTTGTTGATGATTACATTTTATTAGTATATACTTAAAGTAGGTTTAACAATTTTAAATATTTCAATATATTTTTAAAAGTTTAGGTAAATATTTTTTATTTTAAAAAAGTTTACAAGTGTTGAATTCCGTATAAAATCAAAACGAGTAAATTTTGATTTTGATAACCTTAATATATAATCTCTGAATGGTGTGTTAAGTTTCAATTTTATATATAATATTATAGTAGAAATTTTTTTCTATATCACATAATATCTACTTTCCCTTTAATTCTTCTTTTTCCGGGTGACTATGAATAATTGACTTTTGGTATTTATTGCTTTTTTTAAGAAATACATCGTTATCGCAAATAATGCTGAAATTAAAATTTTTTTTTCAAAAGTTGTAGTGTTTTGATAGTTAGTATTATTATAGTTTATTTATAATAGTTCAAAGACTAAATTACATAGACAATAATATGTAAATAGTGTGGCATCAAAGGAGACAATGAAAACATAATGTTAAAAAAATTTAATTTTAAGGTTAAGATACATATGGGGTACCATTTATATCTACTTTGTTATTTCAATGAACAAATATTAAAACTAAATAACTTTTTGAAAAAAATAAATTATAACTATATATTATATATATATACTATTCATTTATTTATTATATGTTATTATTTTATATATATATTTATTATATATATACTATATATTATGATGTTATTATATATATATATATATATATATATATATTTATTTTATTATAATTATTTTTATAATATAAGTTACTTAATTATTCAACTTATTTATATAATAATTCTATCATTATATGTTTACGGTATAATTGTACAAATATATTGAGTATTATATTTCAGGTTAGGAGGGTGGTATATGGGTTTTCCGTGATGTATATTCGAGCTAAAAAACTATCCGGTATCCGGGCCTATCCGGATACCTAATTGTATTGGTTTTTATATAAAACTACCGGTAATCCATGTGTTCGCGGGTGATATTCACTTTGTTATTGCCGGCGCGGAGGTAACCCGGATGCTTACTTTTTTCTTGTGCTGTATCAGTTTTTCTTCCATGCGTTGGGGGCGAAAATACTCTCCATAAATTTTGAAATAAATAATACTTATTATATAGGTAATTAGTTATTATATTTTGGTTTATTATACTATATGTAGGTTATTTATATATGTTTAATATATACTATATATATATAATATATATTATTTTGTATCTTTATATCTCATTTTATTTTATTAATATAGTTTGTATGTATATATTTGATTATGATTATTATATTAATATTATTATAATATATATAATATAATATATATTAATTATATTACATTTATTTCCGATAAATTTTTTAAATCATTGACTTAACTTAGTTTTTACTATTAAAAGAGTAGTTTATAGTGATGAAGTATGCCCTAATTTACCCTAGTATTAAAATAATGAGAAGACTGGTCTTAATATGCATAACCCTCCAGAATCTACTAAAGTTTATGACCCTCATTGAAATATATATTATAAATTAAATCATATATAATTTATATATATTATATATATAATATATATTATATATATATAATATTAATATTATATAATATATATATATCTATATATATTAATATTATATATATTTAGTTATAATTTACGATTAGTTGGGTACCAAATGTTATATATATATAATTATATTTACTATTATTCATATACGTATATTAAATGTTTTATTACTGTACATATACATATTAATTTATCTGAAATTAATGGGTGGGCGAACATAATATGTATCTAACGTTTCATAATTCATTATAACTTAAAGCTTAAGATAATTTTTGATATATAAAAGTAAAAGAATAAATTAATTAGATATAAATACTTTATTTCATTATATTTTGCAATATTAAGTGTCTTTATAGTTTATTTTGTTATTAATTAATATTACCTATATTTTATTCATAAACGTTTTAATAAATATATATGGATTATATTCCTTTTAATATTTATATTATCTCTTGGAGTTAGTTCGGATTTGGTGCGGCTCGCCTCTAGAGTGTGTTACTTCATTCTTTTGGTTTAAGATGCGCCATCACTGGGTATAATTTGGATATAGTTTGTCGTATCTATGTTATTATGCCTTCTGGATGATTATTTGAAAATTTTGCTCATATTACTACACCGCGTATCAAGAGATTTTCAACTTGGCATGGACCTCCATGAAGCGCGTGAAAAATTTCCACACCAACATCTCATTTTAATAGCTTCTCGATGAATATTTTGGCCCTCTTGCATTACATATAATTTTACGAGAATTTCGAAACACAGTAAAGATGAAGCGCTCACATACATATCACAGTATAGACACGGTGAGCAATTATGAATTCCTACCCGTAACACATATCAGTATTCAATCACAAATTCAATCAAAACGTAGAATGCACCATCGGCTAAATCCCATCGCTACCTGCATTCTCATCATTTACCAAAAATGGTATTTTCCGCAAATTTTGCCCGGAATTTGGCGGACTTAAGACTTTGCTGCGGGTAAACAGATCGGGTTACAATGACCCCAACCGCGCTTCCTGCAGTGCTTGTGACAACTGACATTTTAAGTCAGAATATAATATGATTTGACATATGAGAGGATTAGCTTTGCCTAGACCCTTTTTACCATTCTATCGGATATAGACACCTAGGGTTATTCAGATTATCCACTTAGAAATTATTTATATCGTCACCATAATTTATAATTTTCTCATTAATAATATAGTGTATAATATTTATAGTATATAAAAGAACCCAGGTATATTTACCCAAATTAATAATATATGTATAATTAAATTTGACTAAGCCATATAAGTATATATATATATATATATAATATTATATAAAGTCGAAAATTCTAAGAATAATTGGTTTTCAATTATATTAAATCATATTACAATATATAGAATTTGAGTTGGACCAAACCAAACAACGGCAATATCTTCTATCATTAGCTATACAGGTTTACACTATGGTTATATCTATTCAGATTTTTGAACAAGAAAAAACATCTACTTATTAAGGGTAACACCTTTAAACTCGAGATAAATCTCATAAACATGAGCATGACTAATTTATACAGTAGACTGTTTCTCATGCAAGTTTACTTTAAATAACTATTTATACATTTCACTCCATTTATGTCATCATAAAAGTATTATCATCATTCAATTTAATTAAGTATATATGAGTAGGAAGATGATATTGCGTCACAGGAGTTTAACAATGGTGTAGCTAGAGCGATTAAGAAATCAGCTATTTCGCGTGGTGTGCCCTATGTCACCGCATTCAGTACGAAATGTAATCTCATTACAAGCGCCATATGTGTTGAAACGAATGAACAACTGTGTTGTTAAGTCAATATGTGATATATAGTAGAAGTTTCAACAGAATATATATAATTCATTAAGAATGATGGGATAACTGTTTACGTTGGTAGGTCTGCGCACATAGTTTATCCTAATCGTATGAGAAGTTACAGTCAATTGAGAGAAACCATATTTATCTCAATTCACCTTCAGGCCCATGTGTCAACACAAGCGCGATATAGACACGTATAGTTAGTAGTTGCTGCAATGGATGCACTCAGATTATATTTTAATTTTCAAGATTCTATATATTTACTTTAATCGGATTAAGTTTTGAATTCCCCAATTATATATGTGTAAGAAAAAGTAAATGTTATGAGACGAAATAGGGAGTGATCGCTCTTCCTCTCTTTCTCTATTGTACTAACCTGATAATAGCACTCAGAGCTTTAGAAAGTAACCCAATGGCCATATTTTATATGTGAGAGATAATTATGTGGTGTCGGACGGTATAAGATTTTTTCGTTATTGTATATTACACTTGACTCCAGACTTGGCAATATATGAGAGATACCCTACGTACCAATTAATATAATCTAACTAGAAACGTGCATCCGTAGACATCGATAGTGGGGCGTACAAAAGCCGAAAACGTGTCAAAATGAAAATAATTAGGTTAGGCACTATACATAGATGGTTCTCACACCTTTTAGTTTATAGTGCCGATATCTGATATTATCTTAAGACCCTACAGGTTTGAAACTAGCCCCACAACCGGAACTTAAATTTAAAATACCCTATGCATACGCTTTATTAGAAGATTACAACCATCCTGATATGTTACCACATGCATGGATGTAAGCCGTAATTATTCAATACAGGACGCATATTTTCCGTTATGTATAAATGTTGTAGAGAGAGGGTACAAGGCAATCATAACACTAGCTTGAAGCTACGGTTTTATCGGTCCTCTGTAATAAATGTTACATATGAGCCTCATGAGAATATTATTTTTCCTAGAGTATGAGCATAAATGGTAGTAGTGAAACGAGTGATATATTATCGAAGAGATGTGAGTGGGTATTTTGTGGTTTTCGAGATTCATGTGCAGCCATACATCATTTCTTTGCCGAGTGAGATACTATTGTGATATGCCACGATTGCCCCCCCTATTTGAAATGATTATTCACATCCTGACGTATGAAGTTGTAATAGGCGTGTCTACAACGGACGAAGACATGCGTGTCTCGACATAAGATTTTAGAGGTGTGAATACATTTATAGCGCACACATATTCAGGTATTCGATCTCGCTAGAGGGAGTGACCTAGCAGAGTTGATGAGTAGTTGAGATTGCGAGACTGTTTAGTTACTACAGAAACAAATTGTACGTACCAGCCACCGCAGCTGCAAGTAGCAATGCTATAAGCGCATTCCAGGTAAGAGATTATTATGCAACGGTGATAAGTTAAAAATGAGTACAAAAGGTTACTTTGGCATGCTGGAATACTTAATTGGGAGAAAAATGAAATGCAATTGGCCTGGTGGAGGGAATAAATAATAATATATTCATTAATTATAGCATATATTTTTGGCCTTATAATATCCCTTCTCTGCCTCACCCTCCTTCTATTTAGTAGTAGGGGCCAAATATACTTTCCAAGGCGAAATCGAATAACACCAGAAATTGGAGAAGAATTATGTTTCTGCATCATAATTAAGAAGTTCTTATTTCAAGTAACTAAATTATTTTATGTCTCTCCATGTTCTCACAATATTAAAAATTTATTAAATCGATGTTTTGATATATATTACTCACATAATAATATACTACCATGCACCTCTCTTTATCACTTACTTACTGTAGTCTTCATGGTTGTATTTGTTCTTTCTTTCTTATAAAGACACAGTGTAATCGTCCCATTGCCTTCATCTTGATGACTTTCTCCGAAGCTCAGAAAAAATATTCAACTGTAAAGTGTGAATTGGCTGCTCTCAGATGGGCTGTGAAGGTATTGCATCCCTTTTTATGCAATGAGAAGGAATTCATCATATATAGTGACCATTAACCGTTGCAATATCTGCACAATATGTAATTAGCAGATAGCCGTATTGCTTGAGGTTTCATTTTTATAATTTGCCTGGATTTCATGTTGCTTATATATCTTTTCCTCGTTATTTGGAATTATTGAATTCTATACTCTTATAGATGATTCCATATCTATTAGTGATATTGATAAATGGGGTTCTTCTCATGAACGTTTCAGTTTAGAAAACTCTTGTGAAAATAATTATTTGAACAGAGAAAGTAGGTATACCAGTATATATGGTACATTCGTAATTATTTGTTCTGATTGAAATCATAATACTACCGTCTAACATTATTATCCTATAAACTTAATTTAAGTCTACTATTCACCTCTATTATTGGTTCTCTTATCCTTCCACGTCAACGTTTTTGGTGTGGTATACCCTCACACTACGTAGTGATTAATACGGGTGCCTTACTCAAGTTCTTACCCGATGGATCAGGAGTGGGGGTGGGACTTAGATGCCGATTTATCCGTGGATGTGTTATACCCTTCGCCCATGAATCTGCGTGGCATAGACCGGGATTCTGGCGCGCGTTTTTTTCGGTTAGACTCTCTTCTGTAGTGCATATATCCTTTTAGAGGTGAAGAGCACACCCACGACTCGAATATTATTCCTTACTTAATACTAGTGATTGTGTGTTGCCGTTTCTTATTTTATTCAATGTTATTCAATCATTATATTAATTTATATAAGCATATTATTTGATTGACTATACTCTATTAATTCCATTTTTTTTCTTACTCAGTACATGGAGATACCTATTATTATCCAGGAGATAAGATGGAATCAGATAAATGATTCTGATGTACTCCATATTTTCCATGGCCTGCCTGCTATTGTGCATCTCATTATTATTCTTATCTGGTCTTATTTTCCCAGAACTTTATACACGCACGGGACTACTTTTCTGTGGGGGTATCTCAAACATCCGGTGCCTGTCCTACTGCTCAGGCCGTTTTAACTGACCCACTCAGTACCTCTCCCGCCTGATTGAGACCCTTTTCGCTCGCTCGCATATTTAACTCGAGGATCCGTCCTATGCCCAAGGGGAATCAACCTCGTCGTGCGTCACTGTCATTGGTATGCAATGAAACCTGGTGGCGCAAGAGGGCTGAGGCATGTATTCGCGTGGATGGAGGCGTTTTTCGAACACTGGTCATCTTTCTTTTTCAGAGAAGTTCATGCTGTATGTACCACTAGTTTCTGAAGAACGACCTGACATTCTTGACTCCTCTTTCTTGGTGGCGCATTCTTCCGTGGAGATGGAGGAGGCTGTAATTTTCCTATTGAGTGGTGTGTAGTAATGTGTGGGTTCACTTGCTTGTATCATCTATTTCAACAAGGTGAGGTATTTACGAGGATTTACAGTTTTATCGAATTATACGATGAGGTTCTTTTTGTCTTGAGAATTTGGAGCCCTTTCTATTCGTGTTCTCTCTGTGCAAACTTTTTCACTATGTCAAGCGGGTTCGTTTTAAAGACTACCCTTGAGCACAACTATTCTGTTGGTACACCTAGTTTGGAAGGGACGGCTGTGCGTCTATCCGGTACATCTATTTAGGCCGGTCGGATAACAAGAAACCATGTAATCGAAAACAAGAGTCGTCGATGCTTATGGTATATCCGAGCGATGTCTACGCGTCATCTTTTATGGTGCATCTTCACGAGCATTGTATCCTATATTCATATATTATTGTGCGAGGTGCTGGGCGTCCCATTCGCATTCCATGTTTTGTGGCGCGGTTTTCGTATGGTGAGCAGTTCCGTGGGCGCGCAGGCTACTCCACGCCACACGTCACAACATACTCCCATTCGTCGCCTCGGCACCTCCTCTGACTTAACGAATTCCACGAAATGAGGTATTGCGAGTTAACACGGTGGGGAGTGGAGCTAGTGCGTAGCGATGCTCTGGGGCACCTTGTGGTCTAGGTGACTGCGTGAGTAATCTAGGCTCTCGTTACGGGTGTGATCACACCGCGCAGGGAAAAATAACTCGTAGAGAAACAACCATTTCTTATCTAGGTATGTTGTATTTTCTATTCTCATCTTACTTGTGTAATTATTATGTGAGTAAATTTACTGATTATTTACTTATTATTTGACGTGGCCTTAGATAGTTTTGCTGGAGTATTTATTTCTTAGGGTAAGTATAATCTAAGTTTATCACTCAGTATATACTGAGTTTTATCCAGAGGACCGGTGCACTTATATCCACTCTGGGCCGTAGGTCCCTCCAAACCCGTTCTACCTATCTCTATGGCCACATTCTCACCAGGCTCACTGCGGCCAGCAGGGGCTTTGACGCCCTTGTTGGCATAAAAATGATTTGAGTATATTATATATATGTATATATTATATCACACCCATAGTACGCACTCATAATACGCCCATCGTATCCACGGTCTACCTCGTTTCGGACTTAGTAGACGCCTACGTCTAGACCTAGGGTAGTGGAGGTCAGTATTGTGGCCTCATATATCTCAGCGTACCCTTGTTATCTTCTTCACCTCAGTCTTACGTTTTGAGCCATTACCAGGTTGGCCCTAGCGTCGTCGGGAGTTCACATATCTAAAACTGACCAGTATAATAATATACCGTACGTACTCGAGTAACGAATCACTTTCTCCGATCATCATCCCCTGCCCCAGGGGTCCCGCAGGTCTTGATTCCCTACCCGCTTTATTTTTTATTTACACATTCCGGGGTACGTATCAAGGTATAATGATCCGATAATCTCGTCCACATACTTCTGTGAGCCAGCTCATCCTTAGTGGATTGCCTTTTGGAAGCTGCTCTCTTTATCTATATACACTGAGAGCAGAAGACACACATTGACTACTGCGCCAACAATCCAAGCTCCATAATAGAAGGAGCGTCGTTTGCATATACAATGGTTCGTTTAGTGCGGTGGGCGAAAAAATCTAGTAATCAATTATTCACATTAAATACAACGATAATTTAGTCACTTTCCCTATTATCCCAAATAATAATAATAATAATTCTGAGGGAGAATTATCCACTAGATCTATATCTACTCATGATAATGTTATCGATACACGTTAGAGATAGGAGTACCAATATATAATATAGTCACCGATGAACCAGGAAGTTATCTGTGATTCGTGAAAGCTTTACGCATTAGTACATCACTACAATATCTATTTTCACGAGCTTCAACCATAATATATAAATATCATGATTCATAAAATATTAAGCAACGGCAATGTCTATCAGCCGCCTAATATAGACCTATATATACCATATCGAATATTGATCTTGGACTTAGAATTTTTTCAGGAAATATAAGTGGGGTCCCTGTATATATATCAGGAAGTTTAAATCCGACGAGTACTCCCCGCCTCCCGGGTCAATATGGGACATGCAGAGACCCGCGTATACATCCACGGAGCTCCCGTGCCGATGTATGCTTCGTGTTTTACCTCTCTCTGTGCCTGGCTTTCTTCCAGGTCAAACACTTGTGCGCAGTCTCTTGGCACTTTAGTCACACGGGTCGTACCTTTTCTATGCCCGGCTATCCCCCACGGAAGCAGACATGTTCTCAGTGCCCTCTATTCTAATGTGCACCTATCCGGCCCCACGATATTTGCTCCGCGCTCTTCACATATATATTCACCTGCACACTCCTAGTCTGCACCATGGTGGACGGTAAATGTTCTCTCCGAACTCTGATCACACTCATGATGACCAGAAACATAACCACTCTTTTAGATACTGCGTAATCAGCCGTGGAGAACCACTTACGCTCTCGGCTCACCTAAGTGTATACACTACTGCCCCGGTAATATATAATACCCTTTTTCGCTATCTTGGTGAAGGGATCCTCTAGGGCATGACGCCCTTCATTCAATATGTACATTAGTCTCGTGAGCTCCCTATCACGTCACGGGCTAGGTGGAGGCTGGCTCATATTCCTTATATATCTATTATTGAGTATAGTACCTAGTGGCAGTATATGCCCAGAGCGGTCTACCTATAATATTATATCCTATCTTGCGGTTATACATCTTCCGTTGCTTAACTTGAGCCGACTCATGCGTTGGTGTTCCGAGGTGACTTTTGAGTTCGTATCTATTCACCGTTGTTAACTCAGTTCCTAGGTACCTTTACTGTGCCGGTTTACCTATATATATGAGAGAGATCCCTGTTTCTGAGTGGTTTCTGTGGCTCGGGCCATAATTAGTCTCTATTATTTATATCTCCACTCTTCCGCCTATGGTTACCGCCGGCCCCTCTCGTCGTTCTTATCGCCGCACCACACGTAACTCACTCTACTTCATTATAGCTCTCTCTCTTAGTCGTGGTACCTGCCATGAGCTCCCGAAGGGTTGACTTATATTCATGTTCTTTTTTCGGCAACTAGGCTTGATATTCTGAGGTTTCGATTGGTGGATGACTTGTTCACAGTCACAGATACGCATAGAGATTTGTTACCTCTGTCAGAGGAGCACCTAACCTCTGGTATCTCGTTTGAGATCGTTGCACCGACGCCATTTCTTGCGCTGCTGGTTTTAACGTGCGGGGCGCACAACACCTTAGTTTCCTACTTTCATCGTGTTGCTGAGAAGCCGGTCCCACGAGAAAGTTTAACGAGTCTCAACAGGAGAGGTAATTCTTCCCTTTGCACATGTGGCCTACCTGACTCCTCGGCCACTTACTTATTCGGGACCGCGGCACACGCATTCTTTGCGGAAGGCCAGTAAGTGCAGTTACATTCATGGTGGAGGATGAAGTTTTCTGGGTAGATCCGGATCCTAGGGCCATCCACGGGATGTTATCAGAGAGCACGACTGCCATCACCTACGCGTGTGGACAGAGCATCAGGAATCACACGTTTTGACTCTTCTTGCCCGTTCTGAGAGACTCATTATTTCTACTACTTTACTTCTCACACGTCTTTCACGCACAATATCCGCCACATTACTCCTGTTACATGGTTCGCAGCGCACTATACTTTGCACTTTTTCGAGGATGCCCCGATGGCTCTCAATATATTCGGACATACTGATCACTTCCACGTATGGTGTCACATGGGGTGTTGACTCTGCATTCACTGAGAGTTGAGTCCGCCCCAGGCACGTGGTCTGAGCGGAGGTTGGATTGAACCCATCCCAACGACGTATCTGCGTCTTCTCTTCGTGGGTAGGCCGTGACATACGTAGTATGCTTTCAGAGCTAGTGTTTGGGCGCTTCTGGTTGGCTGCTGTCGTGTGTCGGACGAGCTGACACGGGTGTCCTTCACGCTTTCCTGTCTGAGCTTTCCTTCCTGTGTGAGCCCGTACGCTTATCGGCTGAGCATCCTCTCTCACCTTGGGTATTCTGTCGCTCGAAACCGTCCGGACGTAAGAACCTGAGTTGGGGGTCCCTCGATAATGTTCCTTGTCTGCGTGTTCCCCTCTTTATCACTTCCTTCACCCAACGGGTTTAGAGAGAGTTTTCTGTGTCTGCAGGCATCGTATTACTGACGGCTGTCCGGGTTTTTTCCCAGCCTATTACTACAATTCGTGTGACGTTGCATCTGCCCACTCCCCCTCGTGCAATTACTTTGTTCTGTGACTCCGTGTTCCCTCTTCTCTATACGAAGAAAAATTAAAGTTATTTTTATCTCCACCATTTTTCATTTTCTGCGCCTTCTCCTCCCACTCTGCGAGAGGTCGAACTCCATTTGTGTGCGCTCAAGGTATTAAAGAATTCTCGCTGCTTTTGTGCGCCACTTGTTCCACTGCGGTGCTCGGCTTAACTTGTCGCTCTTTCACGACACTTGGCTGAATGTGTTTACCCGCTGGTATCGTACACTTTCCGTGCCCGTTGCTCGTCTTTGTCACACCTTTCCCGCGCCGGGCGCCCCTTTTTCCTGATCGTGGCCTACAGCGCCCGTGGGCCGCGCTCCGCCGCTCTCGCGTTCTGTCGTTGCTTCTCGTTCTCCTTACTCTCTCCTTCCGCTGCTTGCCGTGCCGCTCGTTCTCGCCTCTGCGCAGCAACGAGCTTTCCTGCATTGTGCATCAGGTGTCCCTGCAGTGACCAACTGCTGGATACTCTATCCCGTCGTCTCGTTCGATCATTTCCCGTGTCTCCGCTGCGCGATAAGTTGGATGACAAATCAAGATGTATTTACTCCTCGCGCAATTTTGTGGGGTCGCTAGTTCTCGTCACACATGTGGCAGAGAGTTGGTTTAGTTCGTCTTTTGATTTCTGGTTTTCTACTTGGGTGTGGTCTCTGCGCACGGAATTGATCGCTCTCATACTGCGTATATATAGCTTCTTCTGTGCCATCTTCTTCCTGTTGTTTCCTATGTTGAGTTTACATTATCGATCTTTGAGGCTGTCGCTATTTAGATAGGGAGAATCGATCTTTATATCCACTGTTCAGGTGGACCTCACACTATACACTAGATCTGTGTACTCTAAAAATCTTACGCGCATTTGAAGACCTCCAGTCCGTCGGCTTCCCCTCTTTTTAATGGGCTGTGGCAGTTTATCACTCTGCCTGGGCTCGCACGAGGATAATTGCTCCACTTTGCCTCCTCTTTCGCAGCATACGTATTAGCTCGCTGTACCACTTTACCTAGATGTCCTCACCGTGGTACCGGTCTGGTCGTCGTAGACGCTTATCTCGATTCTTTCAGGGCTCGATTTGCTATCCACTTCTAAGACGAGACAACACAGAGGAGTACGCACTATACTACTGGGCTTCGGACTTCCCCCTCTAACTTAGTGTTTGTCTCCGAGATACATTGTACGCTAGAGAGGACTCTCGTTGGACAGACGTCACGTAGTAATCCAGCTTGGTGATTGCAACACAGGACTGTCACCACCGCACTTCTCGCGTATGATTCTGTTTCTGAAGATTCGGCCCCAGAGCTACACTGCGGACTGTAGTCATTTAGCTCGTACACGGCAGTTATTGTATATCGCCCATCTCACTCTTGTCCCCTGTATTATATACACTGTGTATTCTAAATCGCCTGTATACTCCAGTCTACAGTACAGGGTTTGCGGTGTCACATTGTGCTCCGTCTACGGTGAAAATCTGCAAACGCATGCTTGCTATCCCACTTATTTCATCCACTCTCTTTGAAGAAATTGTCGTGTGTTACATCGCTCTATCTTTCTTGTGATTCCTCTTTGAACTTAATTCATATATGGATTTGTTGCGACGCCGAGGTGTGATTGAAATTGTCATCTTTAGAAAATTTAACTACATTCGCGTGCTCTTGCACTGCCCGCTGGTCTCTCGATGATTTTACTGAACCTTTTTCGTTCTGTCGCTTACGAGATGTTGAGTTCCTGCTTTTCTCTGTTACAGCCTGATCACATTGCAAATATATCTCCCGCCATATGACGGCGGCTCATTTCCACTAACTCACGGACCGATGATTTCCTCTAGATACGCCCTCTCAGCTTTGCGGGATGACGCGCTGGCCTCTGTACCAGGGCCTCTCCTTTTCACACGCTGCTTCGCCGTCACTCTCGTCTGCCCTGCTTCCTCTTACAGGCTACTTTACCATCGATTGGGTGCTAGGTGAGGGTGAGTCTTTTCACTCCACTCTATCTGGTCTCTACTGTCATTCTAATTGTCCCTATTATATATATATATTTATATATATATTATATATATTTCACCCCCTGGGTGGCATCGTGCACTTCTTCCGTAGTACACTCGTCACTCTTTTAGTATGATCACCTGTCAACCTACTACCTATGTCTACGTATATAATACTACCACTGCGCGCTTAGGTGGTTTCCCGTCTATGTTCCTCACCGTTGTGCCGGCATACAACTCCTCATGCATTTATTCCTGACTCCATGATGGTTTTGTCGTTACGCCATAATCGCTCTCACTAGCACTACCCGGATTACCTTCAGTCCTTCTCACGGTTAGGCTCCCGCCCTTCGTTGACGATCATTTTAGCTTCCTCACTACTGCCCCTCACGCCGTCTCTTTTGCCCTCTCAGGCTAGGCGTCTGTGACTTATAAGTCCGTGGGGTTGGGGTTTATTTGACGTAGAGTAGTCACTCTATCACCTTCATTGGGGCCTATTCTGGTGAGCTTCCCCTTCATTTACCCTTTCAGATTGTATCGCTGTTCGAGACTAGTTCTGTTTTCCAGGTCTGTTGATGGTTTAGCTATATATGCGCTGATTACGCGGTGTTTTGTCTTAGGCCTGTACGGGGTTGCCGCTCAGGTGCACAGTGTAACTGTACGTTCGTTGCTTTTATCTACTCTTGGTTTATTCATATGAGTGTTGTATTGATATCGCTATTCCTCCCTCAGACGTCTGTGCGCTCTAGTCACTCTCTCATCTCTGTATTGCCCGCTCTTTAGCTCATGATATATCTACTGAGTTGAGAGCTCTCCACTTTCCTATTGTTGGCCGTCCACTTCCGGTATGCCCTCACGCATCGTAGTGTAATATCCTCCTGGTTCTCTGCGCGTGAGACTTTACCACTTTCACCACGTCAGCACCTCAATACTACGACCGTGCTTATTTCTCCGAGCCACCCCTAACTCGTCGTCTGGTGAGTCTACCTGCACTGTCACGTGCTTTCCTCATCAGGTCTACTACTACTTATCCGTGTGGAGCCTCAACGTGGAGGGTGCGGTTTCCTGGTGGTTTTTAGGTTGCTCGCTATTGAAGAACGAGTTTCCTCACGTCCTTTCACACTTATAATTGACTTCTACTGTTGAAGTTACCCAGTCTCAATTTGCTCGTTGGGGTTCCTTTGACTCTCTATATGTCGGAGGAGCAGCCTCATGATCAATCTACGCTCTTGGGGGTGCGGCGCCACCACTATGGCTCACGTTACACTCATGCTGGTTGCTCATGGACTTCGCCTCACTGAGACATCTAATGGGTTGTGCTCTTACATTTAGCAGACCTTCACCGTCCATACCTTAAAATACTTCAGCCTACTTATATTTCTCTCTTTCTCTCTAACATAAAAGACCTGTTCAGGTCTTGTCTGCATTTTAGACTCTCTGAGGGTTGCACTTTATATCCGTGTATCTTCCGAGAATCAGCCTGGAGGTGGCGCCGGGGATGACTTCTCTACATTCCTGCGCGGGAGCTGGCTCACACTTACGGTAATGCTCGCTGTTCCTGTTCGTGTGTCTCTAAATCAACCACTGTAGTTCGAGTGACCCTTAGAGGATGCCCTATCATCCAAAAAGAGGCAGGTGTGATCGTAACCTACACTACCTGAACTTCTTTGCAATAACAAATGCAGAGTTGAAGAGTATAAAAAAAATTTTTTGGTGCGTATATTAGCATTTTTCTCTCGGACACTTGGCAACCTTTCCGTAGTCAGTCGGTCATTGACTCTCTAATACTGGACTTAGAATACCCTATCACACAAGTACATACTCATTGCGTGGGAGATGTTCGTACACGGGCCTCCTGCGGTACATCACTGTGAGACCGTTGGGGTTACCACGCTCGTACGTTATAACTGCATCACGGTGGGTGGAAAATTTAAGATATGTGCATCCCTTCGGTGACTGAAATGAGGGTCTCTAGTACTACCACATTCACCACCGCGGGTCCTACGCCGCTCTATGGCGCGTTTCCACCGGATGGTCCCACAAACTGCGCCGAGAGAATGAGACAGTTGAAGTATGGGTGTCAAGCTTAATGTGTTCGTGGCGCGGCATCACTGGATTTTCCGAATAAGGGTCTCCTCTGCACTCTCCTTTTTTGGACTCCACATTCTGGGTCCTGTCTTTTTCTCGGGGTGGAACATGGACCTTTTTTATCTCTAACAACTATAGGTTCTCTAGGCCGAACGTGGACCTCAGCTCCGTACCCTTCGCCCTGGGGGTCATTCTCGCTCATCTTTTCGTGCTTCTTCTCAAGATAACGATCTTGACATTATCCTTCCGTAATACACCACTTAATCTCCACGTGAGAGAGTGATGTCCTCACTCCCAGTGTCCAGGAGCTACCCAATATAAAGATTTCCATATTCGCTACGTCTTCTCACACATGGTGCTTTGTTACTCTCTCGCCCGTTCTCTTTAAAATAATCCCCAACTGTGTTCTGTTGGGCACTTCCACCATTCACCTGCTGGGGGGTTCTGACGAAACACTCGCGAGAAAAGTCTTGACGTGCTGGAGGAGGCCCCACACGGATGCTGTCTACACACACGGTGACGGCGTTGTCGTTTCTTCCTCTGCTGTGCGCCTCGGGCCATTTCCTGCTCCGCTTTCTCCCATCTCTTTGCGTCGGGGCTTCCTCTGTGGCCTCCTGTTGGGCGGCGGCTGCTCGTGGCACCCCGCTTCGGCTGATCCACCCGCTTATAGGCCGAGTGGTTCTTTCTCTTGTGTGCACACAAAGCGAGAGGGCCTCCTGAAGTGTGGTCCTGGCTTCGAGATGTGCGTCTTGTGTCATTTAAACTCGGGACATCATCTCGACTCCTACTTAGTGTGATTTCTTCTTCCTGCAAGAAAGAAGGAAGAAGTTCCCCAAAGAGTAACACCAGGAAACATGATAAAATTGAGTGCTCCTTACACCTTCAGATATGTCCGTGCTATATTACTGTCGATCTATCAATAATATTTTTGGAACGGTTGCCCTCTCGTGCCATCTTATCGACTGGAACTGTTTGTGGTTTCATCATGACGCGCTCCTTCTCTTCCCGCCATCGAGAGTGAGAGCCCTAATACCAGTCGACCGATATTCATCATTTAAGAACTTGTGCTCAATCCTATCCATTTTCGGTTCATATTCTTCGCACATTTTTAGGCCTGATAAATCTCTCTTGGACTCTTTCTCGTGTAATACGTTCACCATCCACTCGTCACTCCTGGTTGCATATATACCTCTTATGAGATTGTTTTCATTGGAGCTCAATACTGCCCCTGTAGTATCTAGTTGTCCCCAGCACGAGTCTAGCGCCTCTCAATTGAGAGTGTAGATGACTGTATCTACCCATAGGATAGATAACTGCGTCCTCTCCTCCCCTTTTCTTTTGTAATTTACAGGGATAACATTAAGACCAATGCAAAATATAAAAGTTTCAAAAAATTAACACACGAGACGCGCCATCAAAGCAGGTAACAGGGATTAAAATATTGGATAGACAATGATTCATTAAATAATATATATTCGACCTACCTACTCACAGATGTTTCAACGACTTACCAGCCTTTCTATATTTGTTTCTTCTGGGTGGGTTGTTTCACTGTCTTTCTCCCTTATTTATCATCCCGACTGCTCACCTTATTATATTTCATTTATTACTACTACATTGGTTATTATATTTCTTCCCTCCCATCACTCTATTTTCACCTACATACCTTTTTATACATCACTTTCATCTCACTTGGGAGCCCTACGTGAGTACTATTATATATATATATATATATTGATATATTATTATATAATATATATATATTATATATATATATATATATATATATATAATTCATCAATCATCACATCTAACCTACACAATAAAATCAAATCATCCATCACACATAATCATTTTTCACACCAAACTGGGGGTAAGTATGCGTGTTTTGTGCAAATCGGACAAGTAGTAAGAAGAAATCATGACACAAGTCAAAAAGAAACCCAGCCTTACCGCCCCTCTATACCTCATTATATATATATATTATATATATTATATATAATATATATATATATAATATAATATATATATATATATATATAATATAATATATATATAATATATACTTAGTATATATATATATTATATAATATATTACTATATATATATTATTATATATATATATATATATATATATATATATATATATATATATATATATATATATATATATATAATATATTATATATATATATTATTATTATAATATATATATATATATATATATATATATATATATATTATATATATATATATTATAATATATATATATATATATATATATTATATTATACTATATATACTATTATATAATATATATAATATATATATATATAATTATATATAAAGTTATACAAATTCACTTTAATTCAAAACAATTTATTCAGAAAATGAACAATATACTGTACATAAATTTTAACTTACAGTTGTAATATTTAGTTGTATTATAATATATTATTTTAATGTAACAAAACAATAACAATTCTTTTGAATAATTGAGTATTATTGCAACAGTCTGAGAGGTGTTTA
This sequence comes from Trachelipus rathkii, assembly GCA_015478945.1. Lineage (NCBI taxonomy): Eukaryota > Metazoa > Arthropoda > Malacostraca > Isopoda > Trachelipodidae > Trachelipus > Trachelipus rathkii. The sequence goes on along the minus strand of JABUQX010031524.1, from coordinate 66,001 downwards.
AAAAAAAATTCCATTTTTAAGTGAAACATTTTAAGTTTAGTTGGCAAAAATACACTGAGAACCTAAAATTTGTATTTATATGGCTTAATAAGGCTTCACAGTCTTTCCATATTTATCTGACTACCATCCCTAACAAATATATTTTATAGCTATATATAAAATTCTGAAAATCATTTTTGAAAATTTTTTCTTAAATATTGACTACTTGTTTTACATTAAAGAGTGTTGTGAGAGATGCTATTCAGTTAAATATGAGAAAAAAAGCTGGTCTTAATTATGCAACTTCAGAACCAAAGTTTTCACTTCATCATGAAAAATTATTAAATATATATATTTTTTTTATATATCAATGTCACATACAAATATCAAATGTATATAACCAATATATATTAATATATAAAATATATATATATATATATATTATATATATATATATATATAATTTTAATATTTACTATATACTATATAATATAATATATATATATATATATATATTTATTTTTTTTGAAGAGTCATATTTGGGCCCTCTAATACAGTGGTTCTTAACCTTTCTTTTTGTTTAGCGCCCATCAAGCTGGGTATGGAAATATTTCATAGTTTGCCTGGATGATTATTCTCGTGTTGTTTGCAAAGAGTGCGGGCAGAAATTAACAAGAGGTGCAAAAGGGAAATCTACAAGAACTTTCAACACAACTAATATGATCTATCATATTAAATCTAAACACAAAGAAGTAGCAGTCCAGGAAGATGAGCTACAAAAAAAAGGTGAGAAAAGAAAATCTACCCTAAAATTAGATCAACCAATCAAAAAACGTACAATGCAGCCATCAACTTCTCAACCATCTATTGTTAACGCATTTGAGAGGATAAAAACTTGGGATTACAATGACCAACGAGCTTCTGCAGTTCACCATTTAATAGCAGAAATGATTGCCATTGATTTGCAGCCTTTTTCAATATTGGAAGACCTAGGGTTTCAAAGATTACTGAATTATTTATGCCCTAATTATAATTTTCCTAATAGGTACTATTTAAAAGAAACTGTATTCCAAAATATATATGATAAAGTTAAAATCAAAATAGAAAGCGAAATTCAAGAAGCATTGTTCATATCATTTACATTAGATGGTTGGACAACAACAACGAGCAATTCTTCCTTCATTAGCTTAACAGGTCACTGGTTATCTTCAGATTTTGAACAGAAAACATCTACTCTTAGGGTAACACCTTTAAACGAATCTCATACAGCCGCTAATATCAGTGACTGTATCCAGAGTTCTTTAAATACTTTTAACATTCCTGCATCAAAGGTTCATATCATTATTAGGGACAATGTTAAGAACATGGTAGCAGGAATAGAAAACTCAGGCTATTTCTCACTGCCCTGCTTCCTACATACACTTCAACTTGTGTTGAACGATGCACTGTTTTCACAAGTGTATGTAAGCAACATAGTTTCTTTTTGCGAGTTCATTGTTGGACATTTTAATCATTCACCTTCAGCATTTAAAAGGTATAAAAAATATCAAGTTAAGAATAATGTTCCACAGAATAAATTTATTCAAGATCTATCTACGAGATGGGAGAGTCAGTTTTTAATGTTAGAAAGAATTTTTGAACAAAAAGATGCTCTTGTTCCTTATTTGTGTGATAATAGCAAACTCAGAGCTTTAGAAAGTAACCAATGGCATATTTTAGGAAAACTTGTGTTCATACTGAAAAATTTTTATGATTTGAATCAGAATTTGAGTAAAAAAGAGGCACTGGTATCATCTATTATTCCTACTATAACAGTGGTAAATACTTTCTTTAAAAAAGCAGAATTATCTGAATATTTTACTGGTTTAAGTACAACCATTTCAGCATGGAAAGCATCTTCAAAGGACAGATTTTCAAATTATTTTAATGATAGGAATACAATTCTGGCAACGTTTTTAGATCCCAGATATATGGCCAAATTTTTCAAATTTGTTGAATATGAAGAGGATATTATGAACAAAATAGTGAATTGGATGGTCGATGATATTGAAACATTTCTTCAAATGAAAAATATTTCTGATAATAATTCCACTAGTTTAGATAATTCACCATCTGAAAACGTTGAAGTTGTAATAGGTGCTAACATTGAAGACTTGTCGGAGAAAGATAAATTTAGCTTTTCATCATGTTTTGAGGACATAGTTAAAGGATTGATTGATAAAGATAAAGAAAAATGTAAGTCAACAATATCTTTATCAGTGAATCAAAATGTTAAAGGAAGTATAGAAGAAGAAATTGAAAAATATTTGGCATGTGATATTATTGGAAAAAATGAATGCCCATTGGCATGGTGGAGGAATAATAAATATAATTACATTAATTTACATATATTGGCTATAAATATCCTCTCGCCCTTCCACCCTCGTTATAATTTAAAGAGTGAAGAGGCTTGTTTTAGGTAGTGGAGAGCCAAATAGCTCTCCAAGTAAAGGCGAAATGAATTACACCAGAACTGGAGAGAGCATTAATGTTTCTGGCATCATTCTATTTCTTGTCCTACTTAATATTTTATGGAAATCTCTCCAATGAATTCCTCAACATATTAAATTTATTAAAATCGAATGGGGTAATATAATAATAGTATATAATTATTAACGTGTTTATACTATATTTTTATATATAGAGAAAGAAAAGGACACACGATCAACTTTATGGTCTATAATAGGGTAAAAATATATATTTATAAATATTTAATAATATAATATATATATATATTATATATATATATATATATTATAATATATATAAATATTTTAAAATTACCTAAAAGATAATTAAAGTTGAATTATAAGGAACATGAATGATATTTAAATACTAAAATCAATTATTATTGATCAAGATAAATTATTATAAGTTATTATTATTAGTGTTATCAATATTATTATTTTATTTATTCATTATTTTATTATTATTATTATTATTATTATTAATTATTATTATTTATTATCCCCCGTTAACGGTACCACCAATCCTTTGTCGGGGTTTGGGGGGGGGCTGCAGATACCCTTTGCTTCCGAATGGTAGATTTACGAACTGAATTTAAAAGTTTTTGTTTTTTTCCTTGGACCCAATTTTTTTCCCTCTTTTTTTTCTTCTTCTTCAAATTTTCATATATTTTTCTTTGTTTTATTTAATTATTATTATTATTTTATTTTTTATTTATTTATTTTATTTTTATTAACTAATTATTCTTATTTTTACTATTGTTTTTTATTATTATTATTACTTATTATATTATTATTTAGATTTTTGGTTATTATTATTCCTTATTCTTTATTAATTATTATTTTCCTCGTTCCCTTTACCCTTCCCTTCCTCAGTTTACGTCCCTTCTCCCCGTTTTCTGTACGTACTATCCTACGTATCCCTGATCTCTCTTCTGAGAGTCTCCCCATTCCCCTGCTTCCTGGTGGCTACCGGGCCGTTGTTTCTGTGTGTGTCATGGGCCCATTCTTTGCCCCTCCTTGCCTACGTGGGTGGAGGGTAAAGGTTTAAAAACCGGTTTTTGTTTTGCCTTTCTCCGGGCCGTCCCTATTGTAACGGGGTCCTGCGAACCTTGAGCCCTAACCTGTGAAAGGAGGGCTGTCCTGCACGTTTGGGCCGCGATAAAAATCTTGGGGCTTTCGCGTCTTTTTCCCGTTGGTGCCAACGGTTTTTATTTCCAATCTTGGGACTGGACCGCGGGAAAGTTCCGGGGGCCTGCTCCCGAAGGCCACTTATTCTCTTCCATGGCCCACCCTACGGGGTGGGGTTCTAGGGGGGAGGTAGGTAGCTCTGGGCCTGTGGTGGGCGCGGTGGTTGCTGCAGTTACGTTGCCGGGATTTATGTTTCTAATCATCATTTGTGTTATTGAAATTTGGTGTTGGTGGTAGGGGTGCTGATGTTTTGCAGGAGTATTTTTCATGGGGAAAAGAAAATCTACAAAAGTTTTTTACCGTTTTCCCAGAAGAGGCGGCAAAAATCCCAATCTGCGGTACCCAACCCGTCCTTCCTCCCTGGCCTATTCCCAAGGCCCCTTGCGGCCCCAGCAGGGGCTTTTCTGACGCCTTGTTTGATGAAATGTTTTGGTATTCCACCACCCACCCTATCGCCCTCGATTCCGGTCCTGTTTCAGGGACTTGCCCCGTCTAGAACCAGGTTGAGGCTTATTGTGGCCTCTCAGAGTACCCTTGTCTCTCTCTCCTTCTTTACGTTTGCCATTCCAGGAGCCCCTGCCGTCAGCGGGGTTCCATTCCTAAACGCCAGTATAAACCAACGCCTACGTGCCCGTACGATTCGTCTTCTCCGACCCCCTCCAGGGGTCCCCGGGTCTTGATTACCCACTTTATTTTTATTTACATTCGAAGTCATCTCGTTCACTGACTTCTGTGAGCCAGCTCCTTGTGATGCTTTGGGAGCTTGCTTTTCCAAACTACTGAGCCACAGGCCACGCCAATGAGGAAATCGGTTTCCCCTCTTGGTTCCGTGCTGCCCTTCTCGTAACCCCAGAGCAACGTAACTTGCTTCCCCTATTCCTCCTGGGGAAGAAATTCACCGTCATTTCTAAACCTGACGAATGTTTCGGAACACGTCCCGAGGGTACCAAATATATGCGCGGAGTTCCTGTTTCGATGCCTTCGATTGAAACATCCTAAACTCAATAACAGGCTGCACCACGTGCCTCAAATCACCGAGTTTTTTATCGGTTCCCTCCACGTAAGGATGACCCCTCCAAGACGAACCCTCCGTCTTTTGCTTACGTTCTCTGTGCCTTTCCCCTCCATCCAAGGTAAAACTTGGATTTTACCATGCACACGGTTCGGACTTTATGTGCCCTTCCCGAAGATGTTTCATAGTGCCATAAAATTTGGTCCGCCACCCAGAAAATATTGGTCGGTCCCTCCCCAGACCATCTGTCTGACGACATGTGGCAGTTCTCTCCAACCGAACTGTGACAGAGATCCTCCCATGTTGTCCCTAACTGCAAAGGGCCACGACCTCGGCCTCCTCTGTCCCTGCCCCTTTTTTCGCCTTGGAGAAGGAAATCCTGGAGCAAGTGCGCCATTCATACATATGAACCGTCGTGAAGGCTACCCGCGCGGGCGAGGTGAGAAGCTGGCTCAATATTCGCTCTAATCCTTATGGCTGTCGGCAGCGTTCCACCTCCATCTGCGGTTACCTTCTTCCGTTGCTCATTCGGGATTAGCGTTGTGTCCCGGAGCTTGTTTCCGCTTTCTAACGTTCGTCGCGTTCGCCTTCCTGTGCCAGGTTACCCGGATCCCCTGTTTTTTTCGGTGTTTCTAGTGGCTCGGGCCAATTGTCCTCCCAACTCTCCCAAAATGGTCCGCCGGCCCTCTCGTCGTTCTTCGCCGACACACCGACCCTAGCTCCTCATGCTCCTCCTCCTGTGTAGAGGTCCCATAGCCAGCTTCCCGAGGGGATAATCTGAATTTTTGCGATACAGTCAGTTTCTGAGGTCGTGGCGGATCGTCCATGTGCCTCGTCGAAGCCTACCTGTACCGTCTCCCGGAAACGCCCATGCTTCCCTGGTTTCGCACGGGAAAACACCTAAGTCCCTCTACGGTTTTGCGAGAGTACCGTCCAATGGGCGGATCTTTCCCGAGACACGACATCCCGTATCTCGCTTTGCTTTATCGGGCCGCGGGACTTCTGAAAGCAGAGATCCCGTTGTACTGGGGGACCGGGCTCTTTGTCCTGCTACGGGCTACAGCGTCGCTGAACAACCCGCGTGGCGGCGATCTCGGACCAGTGGTCCTCCCCCTCTGCCCGTTCTGATAAATTACTACTTTACTCCGCCTAGCCCCGCTTCGCTTCCTGCACTAATTTCGGCGATTCTGAAAACCCTATTTTTCGGTATTGCCACGAATGGACCTCTTCGGACTACTCTTCTTACGCGTGGGGTTGTCACGTGCTGACACTGATGTCTCCGCCGGAGGGGAGGTCCGGCCCGGGCACGTTCCATTCCTTGTCCATTGTGGCCTCGGGCGCTCGCAGTGCTTCCTTCGGGTCAGACGTGTACCGCTTCGATGTGTGGTGAGGAGGGTTTGGCTGCCCTGGTGGTTTCAGGGGATGGAAGGAGTCCTTCCTTCTTGCCTCTTCCCTCTCCTTTGGCCCGCCCTCTTTGGCGAGCCCTCTCCTGATGTGCACAGGCCCAGGAACCCCTCTCGTAAACTGGGGGGTTCCACACATATCCCTGCCTGCGTGATCTTCCTCTCCCTCCGGGGTTTTGAGTTCCTGTCGGTGGGGTTTCCCCCGTCCGGCGGCTCACGGACCTATCCCGCCATTTAACCTCTGAGAAGAAGACTGCCACAACCCAAAACATCGTGACTATTGTCACGGATCGTCCTGACCATTGATTATTTCCCGTTTATGGCACGTTTCATACAATGGAACTGCCGCGGATACTTTGCCAATTACGAAGAGCTGAAAAAATTACTTGTCGATCATCAGCCCTTGGCTGTATGTTTTTACAGGAGTTTTGCTGCAACTTCGTGACCGTGCCCTTTGGCAACCTTCAAGGTACAGGGAGCCCCCCATATTTCCACCTGAATTCGAGCAACTTATTTCCCTGAATCGTGGGGACAGCGATCCTGCTTCACGAGTCCCTGTCCCATTACTCCCGTTCCACTTTCTACTCCGCTGCTTGGCCGTGGCAGCTCGTATCCATCTTGGCGCCCGGCTTACGCTGTGCTCGGTGGTCCTGGCGCCCAGCTTGTAATATCAAGAAAGACCTCGTTCGATTTTTTCAACTGTTCTCCCACCGCCGCATGTTTGGTTCTCGTGATTTTTAACCTCCGCCCACCCTATTGTGGGGAGACTCTGTTACGTTCCCCAATGCCAATGCCATTTGGTTGTTGAGTATTTTGCAGGATTTTTCATTGGGGTGGTCTCAACACGGGCCCCTTTCCCCACCTTTGAACGTTTTTGATCCCGGCACTTTCTTCCTGTGTTTGACACCTCGTTGTGTTTCCATCTCGTCATTTGGATCGTTTTGGGTGGGAAGGTCGTCTTTCCTCTGTGGGTTAGTGACCGACCTAACGCCCTAATCGTGATAACCAATCCTTTGAGCCCGCCCAGTCCGCAGCTCAACCACCCTTATCTGGCTGGCCGTTATGACAGGGCAGGACGTGGTTCTTCCTTTTCATCAGCCACTTACTTTTCTGTCTTTCCTGCCTACTAAACGTGTTCCCCCAGGTCGCCGGCGGAAATGCCTTCAACATTACTTTCGGAAGTTAATCCTTCCAGGCGGCAAACGGAGCAATAATAACCCGTTCATCTGGGACGCCGGAAATCAACCAACACCCTGGTGGAACCCAGGAAGTGTTGCTCACGGGCTAGATCGTGAAAGGCCGTAAGTTGTATAAAAGCTGTATAAACACGGACTCCCACAACTTCCAACTTGATTCTGTTTAAGGTTCGGCGGCCCGCTCCCGGCGTAATAATCGCCGAACGCGGAAACAGTATTTTCGCACATACGCTTTTCCACCCGTTAATTCTTTCTATCGCCTGTATCATCAAAGTCGCATAAAAAGTGCCGTAAAAATTTCACCGAAAAACAACCATGCTGATCCGCCTATTATCCTCCCTTACGGTCCCGCAACTTTCGATGTCATCTCTGCTTTGCCCGGGGTTGTGGCGGACGAGTTGGGTTATCACTTCGCGTCCTGCTTCAGCGGCTCCGTTATCCTGAACCTTTTCGTTCTGGTCGCTTGCGGGTGTTTTTTTCCTGTTTTTTTCCTGTTTTTCCGCCTGGTACAAAAACCTTCCATACAACCGGCTATTCACCAGGGACCGGTTCCTAGACGCCCTCAAGCTTTGCGGGGATGGAGCCGCCTGGCCCTGACGGCAAATCTCCTTTCAGTGCTATCGACGTGCTCATCCCGGTCCTGCCACTGGCTTCTTCTCGGCTTTATACAAATAAGAAATATGGGTGGAGGGGGTCTTACCTCCGGTCTGGTCTACTGCATATATTGTCCCGCATTTCCCAAACCTGGAAAGGAAATCGCGACTTCTTACCGATAACCATCGCCCCTATTTTCGTTGGACGCTGCCAATTACCTGTAAAAGCTCATGGAGAGATTGGTGGCTTCCCGTCCTTGTTTTCCACGTTGGAGCGGACTCCAATGCATTATTTTCCGACTACCAATTTGATTTTCGTCCCATCGCTCGACCCAGGATCCTCTTCCTTCGGTTGGATCACGACATTCGGTTGAGTCATTTGCTTTCCCAACAAAATGAACCCCTCGCCGTCTTCTTTGACTCGAAAAGGCCGTATGATAGCACGTGGAGGTTGGGGGTTTTGCGGAGCCTCCCCTCCTTGGGACTTAGGGGGGCATTAACGTTCCCCTATTCCCTTCAGTTTTTGATGTCGGATCGTTCGTTTCAGGTCCGTTGTGGTACCACCCTGTCGAGGTGTTTTGTCCTGGACGAAGGGGTGGCAAAGGGCAGTGTAACTGACGTTGGTTTGCTTTTTCGCTATTGGTTTCAATGGTTGTTGTCGATTTCCATCCCGACGTATGTGCGCTGCTCCTATCTATGTTGACGAATCTTGCCCTGGTACTACTCTGGAGCTTAACTTCCTTTGTATGGAATCGTCAACTTCAGGTTGCCCATCGAATAGGGTTTTTCCCTCCTGGTGCTCTGCGCGTGAGCTTTACATTCTCCACGTCGCAAAAACTAACAGCCCGTGCTTTTCCGGGAAAAAACCCCTCGTCGTAGGCGGGTCGCCTGCCAAATTTGCCTCCCATGTTGACGTCTCTATGGCTTTTCCCCTATCCGTGTTGGAGCCAAGGGTGTGCGGTTTCCTGGGTTTTGTTGCTCGAATGAGCGCCTCAAACGTACCTTCCTCCATATTACTGCTTCCTCAAAGCTAATTGCCCGCCGTTCCTTGATACTCATTGCCGGCACCTGCACCCTCCAAGACTTGGGGTGCGGAAACCGGAAAAACCATGCTCCACCTTTTTACATCCATGCTGGTGCGGGCTAAAACTAGACTACTATGTTTGTGCCATTTATGGGCAGACCTTCCAGTCCTACCCTCCGCCTTCTTGACCCTATTAGACTGAAGTCTGAGAATTTGCCAACGGGTGCCGTTCCGTTCCTGCCTCCGAGGGTAGCCTGGAGGTTGGGAGGCCGGGGTGATGCCCCTATCCTGCGGAGGGAGCAGCTCATGTGCTCGCTTTTCATCCGTCTTCAGGTTCCTACCCCGTCGGCATTGATATCTTATAATAGAGCGCGTTCGACACAACCCTTCTTATTGGCCTTTTGCTGGGGTTGTACTTCCATCTTTGCTTTCCTCGACTTTCCTCAGGCGAGCGGTCATGGCAATTTGGATTTTACATCTACCGCCGTTCCACAGTGGGTCCTCTTTCCGCCTCTGCTTCCTCCTGCAGTGGATCGCAGTGCCTTTGCATAAGTCGGAGGCCACGCCGGTGCTGTTGAAGGGATTCCTTTTGTAATCTCACGCGGAGGTCCATAGCGACTCTATGGCGGTTTTAACACCGATGGTTCAAAGACGGGAGAAGGGGTGTGAGCTTCAGCTGTGTTTTTCCCGGACATCAACTGTAATCCCATACCCTTCCACCCTATTTGTCCTGTTTTTTTCGGCTGAACTCATAGCAATGTTCATGGCGGTGAACAGGAGGATCAGTACCTTCGCCCATGGGGGTAATTATACCATCTTTTCGGATTCTCGGAGCGCTCCCTCCAGTCGTTGCTTGACCGGTCAACCCGTAACCCGTTGGTCTGTCTGTGCACTTCAACAGTCCCTCTGGCTTGTTTACCAGCGCAGCACCCACAACATTGAGTTCTGTTTGGGTTCCCTCCCATGTGGGTGTTCCTGGCAAACGAACGGGGCACGATGGGGAGGCCCAAACGGGGGCTTGCACACAGGGTGTTCCGAGTGTCCCGCTTACCTTCTCCTGCTGTTCGCGGCCATGGGCCATTTCCGCTACAGATTTCTCCATCTCTTTGCGTCGGGGCTTCCTCTCTGGCTGGAAGTCATTGTTGGGCGGAGGATGCTCGTGGCGGCAAACTTCGAATGTCAAACCCGTCCTTGGCCGGTGGTCTTCATCTTGAAGGAAGAGTCGCCTCCTGGAGGTGTCCTGGTTCCGTTTGCGTCTTGGGTCATACAAATCTCCCATGGATTTCTTAAGTCGCGGGGGGTTCCCCCGTTCCCCCCCCCTGCCCAATTTTGCTCCTCAGTTGTCCCTGCATTACTGTCCGTTCATCAGCTCTTTGTGGATTGCGTTTTGCCATCTCGCCCCTTCGAAGCAAGTTCTTTCCTGAGCGCTCACTATACCTCTCCAGCATCGCCTTCAGCACATCTTATCCGAATCATCCTCATTTTCGTAGTGATCGCAAATTTTTTGCCTTCCTCTTGGACCCTGAACATCTTGTATAAGAATCTAATCGTCTCAGCCTTGTTCTCTTTCGTTTTGTTAGGGATTTCCCCTGTCCCGTTAGTTTGCTAAACACGGTCCTAGCTGCATTCTTGTGTGCTGTGGGGATCCCTGTAAATCCACTCCAAAAAAAAAAATTATTTATTTAATTATCTATTATTATTCATTATTATCACTAAATAGAAACAAAATCATTCTCAAAATTGAAATATGATTCGTTTACTTTTCCGCTCCGGTCTTTTCTATTTTTTTAATTTTTTTGATAATGTATTTACACAATTTTAAAATAAAGATGAAATAAACCACAAGTCAATTCTTAATATATTATTAAAATTGTTAACTATTAAATTAAATAAAAATTTTAAAAATATGCTTTTTCAATTAGTCAATTGAATGCGTCAACGTTTTCAAACTAATGAGGAGATTGAAGCAGTCCTATGCAATTTACGCGAGGGTGAAGTAGAGTAATTGCCGTTATGAATGCGACTTCAAAAATGTCTAGATGTACATTTAGTAAAATTATTGTGTACTTAAGTGAAAGTAAAAAGGTTTAGATAGAAGGCTTACAAATTTTTCAGAGATTGTTGGCCTTTCAACATCCATTTTTCAATCTGCTGCTGATATGATGCCATTACATATATTTAAATATTTTGTTGGGATAACCTTATTAAACAAATATAAAATTAAACAAACTTATATGATGTTTAACAAAAGAAGCTCTTCAATGTTACTGATAATAAATATGATGTTTAACAGACGAAGCCCTTCAATGTTACTGATAATCAAGAAATAAAAATATCTTTTGGCATTCTTTAATAATATGGTATAATCCTATTACCAAATTATGAGACTATTGATCATTTGATGGATCTCTTCAAATTAATTTTATTGCCATTGCAACAAGAAGGAAAAGTATGAAAAGATATCACAGATGCAAGTCAATGATATTCTTAAGGCTACAAAGAAGGGAGAAAAAGAAAAATTATGATAAAACTTTTGAAATTCATTCGTGTTTGCTTATTCTGTTTAAAGCGCTTTCAAATATGTTCAATCCTTCTGAAAATCAATTCGTAGATATCAGGAGTTGGCAAAAACCCAACCCAGTGGGTTTTTTGGGTGGGTTTTTGGCATTTTTGATTTTTGAATTTCTTAAAACTTTCCTGTCCATATAACATTTTAGTATGTCTTTTCTTTTAATCTTTCATGGTATTAAATCTTTATATAAAAGTTTAACTAATTGAAATTTATTCAACTTTGTGAGTGACATTTTGAGTAAAAGTGAAAATAATTTAAAAATGTCAAAATATCATGCAAGAGGTAGAATTAAAGCAAACGAGTGGAATAAAGTATCAAGAGTAATTTCTCTTTCAACCAGAGTTTTATGTAATTATTGTAAAGAAAGTATAATTGGAAGAATCGAATGAATTAGAAGTAACCTGCATAAATGTGGAAGTAAAAGCATGCAAGATCTGCATGAAGAAGTAGAAGAGTCTAGATGTTCCATAAGTGCAAGTGATGATTTATCTATTTTAAGCACAAGCAGTGCCTGCAGTGGCCCTGTGTCACCTCAACACTCGTACCATACCCGGTCAAATGCTTTGGATATGTCAAGTGCCACCACGCAAGTCTCCCCGTAGCTCCTAAGGGCGGAAAACCATAAATCAGTTAGATAGGAAAGTATATCGCTAGTAGACCTCGAACACCGAAAGCCGTACTGGCGATCGGATAGAAGTGAATGAGATTCCAGATGATCTAAGAAATGAGAGTTGAGAAGGGTTTCAAAGATAGAATACAAGTGAGAGCTATAGGGCGATAGTTAGAAGGATCATAGTGGCTGTCTTTTTTCCGAATAGGTTGGACATGTGCGTGCTTCCAACACTGAGGGAAAGTGTTAGTATTGAGACAGAGAATATAGTTGAACGAGGGGCGGGGTCAGCACGGAAGCACACTCCCTCTAATCTCGCCTTCCTAGCGTTCATAGATTTCAGGAGCCCATGTACCCGATCAAATGTAATCACAGGCAAAAGCATAGGACACCTGAGAGGAGAAGGAGTAGGAAGAGGAATGCCAGAATCGTCCAGGGTTGAATTAAAGGAAAATAGGAGGCCGAAGAGATTGGCCTTTTCAGTTTGGAGAAATAGCTAACAAGAACATCAGATCGAAATAAGAGTTGAAAGAGCAGATTTACAGAAGTTGTTAGAGATAGTTTTTTGGCAAGAGGCCAGAAAGAGATGTTCAGTAGGAGAACCAAGGAGGTTAGCGCACTTTCGTTTGACGAGAGCCCGCTTTGCTCGTCGAAAAGTATCCCCTGCAACGATTTCTAGCTGAATGAAAATTAGCAAAGGTGATAAAAGAACGAGAATTTTTCCACTCCCGATACGCACTGTTTCTAGCCTGAATGGTCAGAGAACAAGCACAATCGAACCATGGATTATGAGGAAAGAAAGATTACTATATATATATATATATATATATATATATATTATATATATTGTGTATATATATATATATTATAATATATATATATATATAATATATATATATATATATATATATATTATATATAGTTATATATATATATATATATATATATTTATATATATATAGTATATATATACTATCTATGTATATATATATATATATATATATATATATATATATATATATTGCTTTATGCTTTGCATCTAAATGAACTGTTTGGAATTAAAATTGGTGGATTCTTTAATGCATATAATATATAAAATTACGAAATTGCAATTTCTTGTTTTATCATCTTGAGAACGAATTGATTGATGCGGTTTTTGATTTACAGTGATTTAAAAATTAAGATTTGAAGTTCAAGACCAAAAACCAAAATAGTTGGGTTTTTCTGTGCCAACCCTGGTAAATATGAGCATGATTCCATTATTCGTTGTTCAAATGACTCACGAAGATTTCTTCAATATCAAGAGTTTATTCGGTGCACAAGAAAATGATTGCCTACAAAATAGGAAAAAGGAAGTAGTACAAATAAGCGAAATTAAAATTTTCAAAGTATTTAAAACGAAACCTTTTTAACAAGG